>FIZU01000231.1:0-11564 GCA_900064475.1 Pseudococcus longispinus
AAAAAAAATCAATTATTTTTCATTTTCATTTTTTTAAATTTTGCATTGAGAAATATGCCGTTTTTTTGAGAATTATCCATTTTCCAAATTTGACATTTTCACTCATTTTCAGGCCACATGAAATAGGTCAATCAAAAGAAATATTACTGCTGTTATGCATGCAGTGTCGCAATCTATCGTTATTACACGGCAATTTGGAATTTCCAACCTATGGGAAAAAATAAGAGAATCTCAAAAGTTTCGTAACTGAAATAGAAAAGAGACTTGTATTGTGAATTTCATCTTTTATGCATGAGAATACACATTTCAAGTGTTCCGTTTCCAGTTTAATGAAAAACAAAATGGCAAAGAAGCGGATAAAGTCCTCGACAAAAGAAACCAAAAGATAATAACTGAAAAAGAACAGAGGTTTTTTTTCTTATTTTCCATACCGAAAAACATAAGTATAACTACATAGGGCTCACCAAAAAGGGTTTCATCAAAAATTCGCTAACAACTTGCGCAGTAAAGAATAACGCATTACTCAACAGTAATTAGGTATATACAAACTTAATTAACGGCATTAAATGAATGAAACATCTCATACATAAACAAAAAGTGGAAAAACTGAGTTGAAATATCTACGGTGAAAATCATTCTAATCGTAATGACCTCATGCAGAGTAAGATTGCATAATGATAAAATTCCAAAATGATCTTGCTTGAAAGAATGTGTTCAATTGTTAATCAATGTTACAGAAACGTTGTGCATTACCTACAATAATAAACTCACTCGTAATGTATAAGTACATAAAGTGTAATAATTACAATTTCTACCTTCCGCGCATCTATTTAAAATGAACCATTTTGTACGTACTCGTATTTCCTCTTAGATTCAACTGCCACAAATCAATTGGTTGTTTGTTTATTCGAGACTTTCCTTAAATTCAACGGATCATACCCGAAGTTTTATTCAAAACTAGATGGGTGATAGGTACCAGTAGGTACTTTATTTTGTCTATATATGTAGAATATATGTAGTATAAACCTAGCTAGGTAATAAAATAATCCCATGATAACCGTGGTGATTTTGGTTAAATGATAAAAATTAAATTATCAAAGTTTGGCAAATGGGGGAAACATTTTCGTATCTCTCTGTAGCTTACATTTAGTAGTATAAGTACTACAATGTCAGAAACATTACGTCGAAATCTTAGAATGTGTATAAGCCTTCCTGATACCGTCAAATACATAGTTTATAAATTGTTGCTATTACGTTACCGCTTCGTAGAGCGGACCTTTTGTAATTCGTTCATGTGCGACAAAGTGGAAATTCAAACGAGACTGTACAGTTAGAAAAAAACGTCGGAAAAAAACTATAATATATCTCGGAAAAGTTAACATTTTTGAAAAATAAACGTAATTTCTTTTTTTTTTTGGAAAAAAAGGTTATGCATTGTTGAATAATTACATTTTCAAACAATACAGTAGGTATGATATGCGTAAAAACAAAAAGTATATAATAAAACAACAACGTGACATATTTGTCAATGAAGATGAACGAAAGAAAAATTAAAATTTTATCTGCAAATTTCATTTTTGGACTCAAACTGCAATTTTTTCATTTATTAGGTACTAGGTATTCAATTGAATTTTTTTGAAAAATTTTCTATTTTAATTAGGTACATTTTACCACCTTAGATGAAACTTATTCATTCTAATTAGATTTTATTCGAATCTGACGATCAATTTTTCATACATACCCAATTACCTACGATTATATTGAAACAATCGCAATATCAGATGAAATTTGTGAAATGATTTCTATTACGGTCCGTGCAATTTATTTATGCGGTTGTGCGTGCGCACCACTCGATGTTATTCAATTTTTCGTCGCGGGTTCTCGCGAGGCAACGAAATCGTTTTGGAAAACTCAGCCGCATAACTATATAAATTGCACAGACTATAATAGTGCATTCAATTCTAAAAAGTGCCGAAAACTATACGACTACTACATCATGTTGAAAACATGATGAAAAACTGTCAAGAATGTAGAAACAAAATTATCAAATTGAAAATCATTTGTGGTGAGTTTAAGCAAATCAGAAGATCATGCCTCTCCCTCTAGCTAAGCTGAAAACTAAAAATTATACAATATTCGACTATTCGTATAGGAATTCAGGTATTTTGAGTATACGAGATGTAATGATATATAAATTTTAGGGGAGAAATAGCACATATACGAGTGTACATACCTCCACTCGCACATAATTCCCAAATCGCGTGCTTCACAATCGAATTACGTACGTTTGCGTCATAAAGTTTTTATGTAACTCAAACTCGCCATTCGACAAATTCTAAACTTTTTATTGTATGTATAAATCGTAAGAGTTTCTTTTTTATCCGTCCCGCGGGCTTCGTCCATTGTTGCGGCACATACTCTATAAATTATCGAGTTGATTTTTTTCTGCAAGAAGTTTCGTCTCAGTAAAAGTTTTTTCGTCTTATTTTTTCGTCCATGTTTTTTAGCTATTTCTGCTTGTCATTTGGTCGGTAATATGTGGAAAATTTACGTGTTGGTGAAAACATGTACTTAGTGTCATTTCCTCAACATTACATATACATGTTATAAGTACGCGATTTCAAGGCAATATTGTATTTAACAGGTTATGCGAGATTAACAAAACTCCAAGACCGGATTTGTTTACCGATTGCGACTTTTACTAGGATTTGGCCAATTACTGAAATAGACAAAACACACCAAGAATGAGACCAGTCAACCAATGCGGAAGTAGCAAGGATGGCATCGTCGTTGGGTGATTCTCTTAGGGCCTCCTCTCTCAAGCAAACATCAAGACATGTGTAGAAGAAAAAAAGAATTAACGGAATTATTGCTGTCTTATAAGAAAAGGTTCAATAAGAGCAACGCAGTGACGATCCTAAATATTATGAACGGTATAGAGATTGAATACATTCGAATGGCCCAAAAAGTCGTCTTCTACAAAGGTAAGGTTAAAGCATCACAGATGGCACAGTCAAGCCAACCGAGAAATTACGCCAGTGCAACAGGTGATAAAGACAAACAGAGTGAGGAAGGAGAGGTCGTCCTCAGCGAGGCTTCTCCCAGCAGAAAAAATTGCAATACAGTGCTTATCCGACCGTTAGATAACGAATCCTTGAAGACCAGCCCTCAAACCAAAGATAAGTTACTGAAGGGGATAAAAATGGGTACCTACATGAGATGTCAAAGTTACAATAAGTTATGATTTCATTAATTAAGTTTTAAAAAAATGAAAACCCCATTTAAAAATTTAAAACACCCTTTTTTCTACCTTTCTGATCATCAATTTTACTTGATTCAATTGATCTTCACCATTTCAGCTGATTTTTTTAAAAATGCAAGCATGAACAAATTTTTACACATTTTCACTCATTCCCCTCCCTATATTACAAAAACACCTTCCAACTAATGACGGATGAAAGCTCTTCCATGAGGAATTTGTGAATAGCTGTTAGATGCCTGAAGAAAAGAAAAGCTTGGACCCCAAAAAGATTATATGAACAAAATGTTGCTCGAAGGCTAAGAACCCCTCAAGGTGCAAATCCTGGAAACTTTTAACCAAGCGATCCAGGAAGGAGTGTTTCCACAGATTTGGAAGAGCAAACTGAGTGCATTTGAAATTAAGATCGAAGAAATAATTACCCGGTTTATTTGGTAATATCAATTGAAGAGAAAAAACACACCACGCTACCACACACCAATAACGAATGGTTTTTGATCTAGCATATAACGAGAAAATAAAGGAGACGAAACAAAGGCTATTATGCCAAGAATATTCAGTACCTGTTTGCCAGAAAAGGTGCCAAAAAATAGCACGTCTTTAGAACGACGCGGTACTTTTCGACTTTGCTCCAGTAAATATGCCGGGTGAAGATGAACAGCAGCTGCGAGTTAACAGGTAACACGATTTGGGCGTGTACTAGTTGGCTAGAATCGTCGGCAAATTAACGAGTACTAAAGCGATACTCACACGCAATTTCTTATTTTTAATTAAGCGAGTTGATATTCAATACGACCAGAGGAGAAAGTCTAAACAAACAGGAGGGGAATTTATAGCGAGAGAAGGAAACCTGATTGACAAATAAATTTCTGAGATTTTTTTTGTATTTCAAGCAAGTTGACGTGGGCTTACACTGTATGTAAAAAATTAAATAACATGCTTTGTTTTTGGTCATCACCATCTGTTATCAGATTTTGCAATTATTGATATTGCAACAAAAAAGAAAAAAAAAACATCCAAAGTACCAGTTGCAGGGGCTACAAAAAATTGAATGGGATGCATTCCTTGCGTACCATAGAATATAGCATATCAACTCTTTGAGCTTTTGAATACATAATCACATTGATCGTCCCTTTCACTGCATACTAATGCTGCTTATTTCTCAAATTTGATAGAAAAAAAAAAGAAAAGGTACCTATACGAATACACCTACCCTATACAATTCAAATAATACGATTTTGATTTATTGACGCCACACTTCGATAACAAAACTAAAATTCCTATTGAGGTTACATAGACTTGACTTTTCAGATATTGAAAAAAAATGCAATGTTGCGAAAAAAAATGTTTACCATGCGAACACAGTGAACATATGGTGAAGGCAAGCATAATATCTTGTAAAAGCAGCCACCCAGAAGGGTAGTACAGTTTGGAAAAAAAAACTATAAATTTTGCCTCAATGAAGCAGAATATGAATTCTCATATTAACCAAAAAACATCACTGTCAATAATACAATTTGGTATTTCATTTCCTCCGTATACTTGCAATTGAGGGGAATTGAGAATAAACCTTATCAAACGACGAATGGTCTTCAGTATTTCCAATTAACAAATTGAAAACATCACATTCTTTTCACTTACTGTGCACATAGTATAGTAAAGGCACTCAAGAAGATTAGCAAAATTCCGCCATCCAGTTTCCTTAATTCAGAGTTTATCTTTAATCTCATTATAGGACGAGGTAATTAGTACAGAGTTGTCATCGTTTAGGATGAAAAGAAAAGTAATTTTTTGAATTAAAAGTATAAGAAAACTATGAAACTATCAAACTGAACAAAAAATGAGACCACGTATTTGGTTTTTATCAATTTTGTTTAATTAATTCGAACGAATGAATTTTTTGCATAAACTTATTCATGATCAATGCCCAAATGAGTGGTATTTTTTTGTTGATTAGATCATCAGGCTTTTCAAATAACGTAGATATCGTAAACGTTGGTGACGAAGTCTAAAATGTAGTTACTAAAATATTATCATTGATCTAAGTAGTTTTCAATTTTGAGATAAATCGAAATAATTGAATCCAAACAATTTGCAAAATTTGAATGTATATATTTTTGGCAACTCTGATATTTCTTTACCTACCTATCTACCTACTTACTAATGAGAAATTAAATTTTATAGGTGCATTTCAACATCCCCCCCCCACATCTACCTATTTTCCATTCATTCAACATTAAAATAGTACCTATCCGTAACTACGCACTTTTCAACCCCATCATATGAAATGTTTCCATGATGAAATTCTGGAAAAACATATCATGACGTTTTCCGAAAATTGAAAAATTAGATTATCTATGTCTCGTGACTTTCGCGCAGTATTTATACATATACAATGACTGAATCGAAACACAAATAGATAGATAAGATAACATGAACTAAGAATGTAAAAATATGCTTTCTATCTACTCGCAGGAGTATCAATATACGAGTAGTTTCTCAGTTCATTTTGCGATAGAACTTGCCGTTGTAATTTAATAGTTACACACGTGTTGCCCATAGCTATTCGGATTAATTTCCGTTAACTGGAAAAAAGAACTCCAATATTGACTTAGAACTTGTTCCCTGCAGTTCGCATAATACAGCCAGTTGAAAACGAAGCATACGGCGCCGGCAAACGCAAAAGAAAATTAACGTCGAAGGCGGGTTTAATCTCAGATTCTTTGAATACGAAAAATCTCGCAAATAAGGGATTCCCTTTTGTAGTGTAGTACGTATATTTGACGGTTACTACACATTCGTTACAGCTTTCGAAAGCTTATAACATTTAAAGATCAACCTAAATTCGTAAGATACACATATACAATGTTACATATTATGTGCCGAATTAATATCGAAACTGACACACCTAACTTTGCTTACAATGTCCCTACACGTAAGTATGAACGAAGTATATAAATGAATTTTAATTTCAGAGCGTCTGAAAGCAAAAATAAAGGAGAAAATGTGTAACAGAAAATGCATAATATAAGAATACCTACAGACAATAAATAAAAAGTTTGACATTCGTCAGAAATTCCACTGAATTTCAAAATTTTTCATAACATATATGAATGGCGAAAGCGCGCCGTAGGTAAATTTTCAAGAAATTCATCTAATACGTTTTCAATTTCCGAAATGAAAAATTAAGAGAGAGACAGAAACAAGAGATGAGAAAAAAGTACAAAGCAGAATTCATCGTAAGCGTTTTGCTACAAGAAAAATATCATTAGGGAATTTCACTTTTTAGGTCATGGAAATTTTTGAAATCAAAACAATAAAAATTTGAAGTTTCATACCTTATTCCAACATTAGATACAGTGACAAAAGACCAAAATTTTAATTTATTCAGTTCAGTATAAAGTATACCTACTTCTAATTTTTCAAAATACTGTATTCTACATATTCATAGAGGATTTTGTAAACGTCAATAATAAATTTCGTAGTCTAGGTACCCACAAAATTATTCTACGCGCATGTCATTGAAAAAAGACAGAATTCACATCGAAGCAACTTTGTTTTATATCCAAATAAGTCTTTTTAAAAAATATATACGTTTTTTCACTATTTTATAAACGGATAATTAAATGTTCATTAACGTGCATCATCACAAAACAGGGGTCCAGTATATGACTATAGGTAGGTTACAATATTCCCCACCCGACTTTCTGTAATCTGAATGGGTAATAACATCAACTAAGTAAGGAAGTAGGAGGTGCCATGAAATAGAGGAGATTCAAACAAGTCACAATCACACAAAGCTGTTTCAACATAACTACGTATTCTAACGTTCATTCAAGGTGCATACCAATTACTAGTATAGGTAGTTAGGTACCTATTAACTCTGATGTGTCAAAATAGGTTAATACACACACAGCTTGTTTTTTCATCAAAAAGAATCCAATATCAACCAAATTTTTCACTTCTTATAAGTATTTAGAAAATATTAGAATAAATTCGAATACAATTATAAAAGTATCACGACACGAAAATTTCTAATTGAATCGTTACGTTTGAATAAATATCATTTCAATAAAAAAAAAGCAACGACAAGTACCTTCAAACTTACATTCGAGGCTGTGAATGATTTAATGAAGTGGTTAGACTGAATAATACTAAACGCTGTAAAAAATGAAAAACTTGATGTGGTTTCAAAATTGCGCCATGACTGCAACGGAATAGAAGTTCGTGAGCGAAATTTCAAGTAATACTGTATGATCTTCTAATACTTTTTAGTTGCAAGATACGATCCACAAAAAGTATTCGATTCGAAAAGGAATTTGGGTTTCTAAGCGCGTTTTGTCGTTTGGAATACATATTAGGTTTTTTCCGCTATATAACTTCCTGGTCAGCGATCAGAAGACGTAATGTGATTATGGATATTGAGAATTCTTGTTCAACACTTATAATTTAAGGGAGAAGAAGCGAATAAAATAATATTTTCTCGTACTTAAACGTTTCCCTTTTTTTTCGACCAAAAAACCTTCGATAATTTTACCAATTTTTTCCCAAACAGCTCGGATTTTAACAATCTGCGTAGAAGAATAACTTGAAATGGTGAATATATGCAAGATGAAATTAAAAAAAAAATTAATAACAATGTATGATAACTTCACCTCTATTTTCTGCAACGATAGGATCCCCAATTACCCTTCCACCGCATAAAAATTAGCTTGGGAACCTGTAGGTAAATACCACCAGAACTAAAACCTAAACATATTAAGTTTCTCAAACAATTTGAACTTTTAACTGCAGCAAAGAAAATCACTTTTAAAAGAATACCATCAACATTATAACAAACAAAAAAAAAGAAAAAGAGAAAACGTCTTCTTAATAATCTGTCTTGATGGAATTTAAATCCTCAACTTGTCAATCAAGAACTGAAAGCTGAGTCGCATTCGTATACCCTATATAAGAGGTAAATCCGATCAGGGACATCGGATAGGTTCCCACGGGATGAAAAATACTGCATTCGGAAAGCTTTATTGCGTAAGTCTTAAGTCACACACCCTCTTTTCGATGTGTCGTCGGGGCAATTCCTATAGCTGATCACGTCGCGCACTTCGTGTGCAGAAAATGACAAATTTAAAACTTCTACATCTCTGCTATTTTTTCCCCAGCAACGCGTTTTCCTAAACACACACGATAATACTCATACCGACACCTCACTCGAATAAAAAGTCAAAGTTTTATACTTAAGCTTTATACTAGTATTTTTCTTCACTTTGAATAATATACGCATGTTCTCGCGAATTTTCAAACCAAATAAAAAAAAAACTCTGGATGCATTGTTGAGATATTTTTTATTAAACATTTCCTTCTTCGCTCCTTTTTTTTTCATTTGATTTCTGACTTCGATTTATCCTTTTATATAAACATGCATTCCGTTGGAATTTTTTGATATTCGCTGCATACTAAGCTACGCTAAAAGCACGATTGCAAATCTCTATACAAATAAAACGTGTAAAAAAAATGGAAGAAAATGTCACTACAAAGTTTCAAGCCTGAAAATATCACTACAGATGATTCCAATTTGATAGTTTTAACCCTATTTATGAATAATTTTATCATCTTTACATTAAATGGGCATAAAGTAAAATCCATGAAAACGCCATGAAATTACGTGCATGATATTTATTTCCCATTCATTTCCAGAATAATGGAGCTAAATATTTAGGTGAATTTTATAGACGAAACATTCAATATCAACTCCAACAATTATTGAATTTAGAACTAGAACGTTTTAAAACGCATTTTTATTTCAATATAGAGAATTGCAAAAAACCATGTGGTACCTGAGAACTTATTCAAGTTCTCGATTACTCTCCACAGGAATGTTGATCGCCTCAATAATTTCGACAGTCTACCTATTTTAAATTTTACAAACAAAAGTATTTTGTTTTTATTTATTTCAGTAAACGCGATAATACGTGAATTACCAAGAAGCATTTTTACGCTTCAAAAGTGGAAAGAAATTACAGAAAATATAACGAACTCGAATTCCTTGCTCGCGACGCGATATGACCAAAAATAAACGAATTTATAATTCCTTCTGATATTGGTAATTGGAAATGTGGGAGGAGGTGGCTCCGACATAATCTTCATTCATCATAAGTAGTGTACAATGGAGTCGAAAGCGATCATCGGTTCAAAAACAAAAACGGAAGTAGCAGGTAGGGATCATTTTCCAACGTCGAATTTCAAGACACGTACTTACGTTTCTCGAACAAACGACTTTTGTTTACCAAACTCGCTGTTCATACTCGTTAAGTATTTATAATCATTTAGAAGTTATACGTACGACTAAAAGTAAAGAATTCGCCAAAATGGAAACACACAATTTGTACATGAATTACTTTTTTCAATGAACAAGAATATTTAACAGGTAGGGAGAACGATTGGAAAAGAAGAAAGCGAAATGCGCAAAAACGTAGGATTTTAGCGATAAAAATAAAAAGGCGTAGCAGACAGGCAGCTACTTGAGAGCCGAATTTTTAATTAAAACTCGTATCGTGTTCCCACAAAAACATGTTTACTTTTTAGTAATAGTTTTGGAAATCCAGTTTTGGTTTTAGTTTTCACTTTCCCTCAAACACCCAGGGCTTCGTCAGTTCGACTTAAGTGAATAATGTTGACAAAAACTCAAAGTGCGTTTGTTATTGAGCACTATTTTAGTTCAAAATCATATAAAACGACTCAAAGCAAGTTCAGTGATGCGTTCCCTGGTGTCAATCCACCTCATAAGTCCACAATTTCAAGAATTGTGAATAAATTTCGTAACAATGGCTCAGTATCTGATGTAAAAAAACGCCGGTATAAAAAGAAAATTTCAACTCCTGAAAATTTATCAAGAGTCCGCAGTAAATTTCAAACAAATCGGAGTATTTCTATCAGAAAAGCTTCCAAACAACTTAATATCAGCCAAGCATCCGTGCAAAGAGCGACTAAGTTGGTGAATTTACGCCCGTTCAGAGTTTCTGTATGTCAAGAGTTGAAACCCAGTGATTGCCCTAAGCGAGTGGCATTTTCAAATTGGTTGCTACAGTATGCGAAAAATATCGAGTTCTTCAACAAATGTTACTTCTCAGATGAAGCGTGGTTCATGTTAGATGGTTATGTCAACTCACAAAATTTTAGAATTTGAGATACTGAAAATCCTCACGAGTATGTCACTAAAACTTTGCATCCGCTGAAAATTGGTGTATGGTGTGCTATATCACGTCAAAAAATAATTGGACCAATTTTTTTCGATTCGATTATCATAAGTGAAGTATATTGCGAAATAGTAACCAAATTCATTTCATTATTGGAACGCGACAAACGATTTATACATTTTCAACAAGATGGTGCACGACCTCACGTATCTGAGCAAACCATGAATTTTTTAACTCCGTTTTTTGAAGATCGCTTGATATCAAAAGGACTGTGGCCACCAAGAAGTCCAGACTTAACACCTTTGGACTTTTTTTTATGGGGATACCTTAAAGATAAGGTGTACAGAAGGGACCCAGTCGATATTGAGCATCTGAAAACGATCATCACTGAAGAAATCAACAATATTCCTCAAAATACCCTGAAAAAAGTGTTTCGAAATCTTTTAAAACGTGCTTTAACTTGCAAATCATACGACGGCTGCCATTTTCAGCATTTTTTATAACTAATTTAAGATTCTGAATAAATTTTTTTTAAATTTGTAGCGTTTTGTAAAAGTTGAATTTTTAGGGTTGCATTTTGTGCGATACACCCTGTACTTAGAAGAAAAGGCCAAAGCCAGAAATAGCCCTGTCTGCCTGAGGTGTGACACGGGCGAAGTCGAAGACACACCACACATAGTGTGGTCGTGTCCAAGACACCAAGCCGCCCGCGATCGCCTCAGGGAAAGCCTGATGTTGGAGGAATGGCCCTGCCCCTATCCCAAGCTCCTTGGGCAACAGGGCAGACCATTCGCTGTCTTCGCTAGTGAGGCATTGACCGTGAAGACGTGCCAGCCTGGCGAAAGCGAGGCTGACTGACCAAGTATCCGAACACGGCAGGAGCCGGTGAGGTCAGGCCTACCAAAAGAAACATAGTTTCTGTAGGAGCACGAGCCAGGAATGTCAACGTCCTGACTTTCCAAATGGACACCAATACCGAACGTGACAAGAAGAGGAGACCGATGAAGACAAAACCCGATTACGACGACACCGACGAAGACCAACCTCGATTATGACTACCCCGACGATGAAGAAACACCGAAGACGACAACCACCCGATGAAGACGACAACC
>FIZU01000244.1:0-32154 GCA_900064475.1 Pseudococcus longispinus
AATATGATTTTTATGAGGGGAGGGGGGTCACATTTTGAAAAAGCAAAAGCCCCTGCAAACGTCCTGCTTTTTGGTTTTGAGATTTTGCTAGATAGTCTGGGAATTGAAAAATCATAATTGAGATTGTTTTCGACCGATTTGGGGGCATCGAACGCGAATCCAGTATTTATTTTGAGCTTCAACCAGTCATTAACATCTTGACCCCTATGCCCTGATTTGTTCACTAACAAGGACGTGTCGAAAACAGCATATTGCGGAGGAAAAATCTTGAAATTTTCGCCATGTTTTTGAAAAATTACCAGAAAAAAAACTTGAGCATCAAAATCCAAATTATTTATCATTTTTGAAAAATTTTTTGATTTTTTGAAAATTTTCAATTGTTTCGTTACTTTTTAAAACTTTTTTGACTTTTTTCAATTTCCTTGTTATTTTGTATTTTTTTTTCAAATTTGGAACTGCAAAAAAATCAAAATTTTGTAATTTTTAAAATTTTCTTTTTCAACTTTTTTGACATTTTTTCCACTTCTTTGTAATTTTTTCATTTTTTAAAACTTTTTTGACATTTTTTCAACTGCTTTGTCATATTTAAAAACATTTTTTGACTTTTTTTTGACTTTTTTTAAAAATTTTTGACTTTTTTTCAACTTTGAGATAGAAAAAAAAATTGAAATCAAAAAAGCCCAATGATCAATTTTTTGCGGGGTGAAATTTTTTTAGCCTGAGCGAATTTGAAGCAAAATTTTTTCAAAAATATAACGGAAAGGCTTAAATTTTACCATTTTTAGACCGAACATTTCAGCCTTGAAAGAAACTTGGTGAAAAAAATGTAATTTTATGTAAAATTTGAAAGATCATTTATTATTAGGAATGATATTGAGCCCGAGCGAAGCGAGGACGAAAATTTCTGCAAAAAAGGCATTCAAAAGCTGAAATTTCATCATTTTTAGATCTAAGTTCAAGCATAAAATTTGGTCACTTTTAAAGTAACTTTGTTGCTATTTTGTATGTTGGTCACTTTTTGTCACTATTTTCCCAAAATGGTCGCTCAAGTCACTTTTTTCTTGTTTTTTTTTGCCGATGTATCATTGATAAACAGAAAAATGAAAATTTTTTGGAAATGAATAGAAAAAAAAAACTAAAATTGAAAAATCAAAAATTTCTGTCATTTTCTTGAGTAAAAATTTCTTTTTCAAATGGATGACAAATTCAGTGTGCCCGCCCGTCCCTAACGTGACAAAAAAAAATCAGAAAAATTCTGACAGACTCAAATTTCCTTTTGGTGGATTTGGTTTTTGATCATTTTTTTAACAATTTTGGGTCACCTTAGTCCCTAAATAAATTTAAATAGTAAATTTCATGTCTGTCCAATTACAGTTTCTGCTGATAAAATGGCTATTGGTTATATTTCAATCGAAAATCAAGTCGTTGAGCCCGAGCTAAATTAGTACAAACCTTTTTCCAAAGTAAAAAAATGGAACGGTTTAAATGCCACGTTTTGGGTCCAAAATTTCAGCCATGGAGGAGAGGGCTTGGTGGTAACAAAATGTAATTTTATGTAAAATTTTAATAAAAAATATCCTTCATCAGAAATGGTATTAAGCCAGTGTGAAGCGAGGACAAAATTTTTTGCAAAAAAAGGCTTTAAAAAGCTGACATTTTATCGTTTTTAGGTCCGGGTACAGCTTCAGTCGATAAAATAGCTATTTCAGTCGAAAATTACTGCAAAGTGTTTCCGACTTGGCAATTGAATTTTCCCAATGAAAGGATTTGGGTAGATGAATTATTAGATAGAATTCACCGATTCAGATGATAAAATTTTGACTCTTGACATGACTTTTCGACTCAAAAATCTAGATTTTTCTGGACGAATTGCAATTTTTCTGAATGATCAAAATTTTCCAATTCGAAATGAAAATTTTCGAGTTGATTTGAAAATTTCAAAATATTGGAGGGGCAAGGTACCTCCTACCCCCCATTCTGTTTGGTCCTGTTCACAAGCAAATTTCAATTTTAATGTGTCTTAGCCTAATTTTCAATTGCATTTTCTCAATTCTGGGTATTGAATTTCACGCTGAATAACTTCACCACGATACATTTTTGGTGTATTTTCCATTGTTTTGGATCAAAATGCATTTTTGAGAAATGTCCATCGTCTAAAAAAATCTTAACAAACTTTCTTAAAAAAAAAAAAAAATGTGGGTCAAAAATTTTTCAGCTCATTTGTAGTCCGGTGAGATGGGGCAATTTCAAGTTTTATTTTTTCAATTTCACGTTCCCTATAAGAGGTAAATTCATATAAATAGAGTAATGCCTCCCTCATACCTTCCGGTTGGTAACAAAATGTTCTCTCATGCAAATCAATATAAAATTTTTCTTTCAAAAAGCGCAATTTTCATTATTGTGATGAAGATGGGAGGGGATTTTGGAATCGAAATTTTTCCCAAGATACCCAACAGTGTTTCATAAAATTTATAAAAATCTGAGAATTGGGGCATTTTGGCATAATAGATACTTCCAGCGCAGCGAAAGGGTTTCAAGATAATTTTTTTGGGATTTTTTTTTTGAGTAATTGCGGATGTTTGAAAATTCTTTATAGAAAATTCGAAAAATTTAGTCAAAGATTGAAATATGGAACCTCCTCCTTTTCATTTTCACCTATTCAAGTTTCGTCTAAATCCTAGTTCAATTCTTGGCACGGTATTTTTTTCAAATTTGCGCTTAGAAGGTGAAAAGGGTTATCTCGAATTAGTCTTAAATTAATTCCTATTGAAAAAAAATCTCAGCTCGACGAATACATACGTACATCGCTGTAGAGCTGTCTTTGTATACGTATACGCGTGTATCTGTACGGTATAATTTACTGTATATTTTCTTTTTCAAATAATATTTCACCTCGCCTTCGAAAGGGTCAAGATGAGTATATTAAATTAGCAATTAACGAAGTCGTACTACATACTACACGTATAGAGGTATACCGTACACGCGAAGCGTAGGTAGCCAGAGCCACGCCGTTCGCCGTTCCTATATCGGTTTGAAAAGGGCCAAACAAAAATATATAATTTGAATTATTTATCAGACTGGTTGCGGTGATGGGATGGCGGTCTACGCGCACATACGAAGTACGAACAGCGAGAATCGTTTTTAATTAGATAGATTCAGGTGGTAGGTGCCTATTTTTTTTAATTAAAAATTCACGCCGGCTTATGCCTATTTTTTTTTTTTGTATTTCTACGGGGGTAATTAAGGAGTGAATTCGATGTACGAGTGTGATGCCGGTGCGGTTCTCATTCCTCGACTTCTCGTATCAAATATAGTTGACGAAGCGAGATGTTTTTTCTCTCCTCCATTGTCGTTACGATGGGTTCTTTTTTGCAGATTTTCGAACGATTTTTTTCACGATAATGATACTTAAGTTATGTGCAATCATTATAATTGCTTCGTATTAATTTTGTTCTTGTTTTTTGTGTTCACGCCAGATTCGTAACATTAAACAGCAGCAACAACAACAGCAAGAGTTGCAGCAGCAACAAAACCAACAGAATCAACAGGGCGTAGTTAGTACGGATGATATTCAGCAAGGCGAAGTTTCATCTTCGAAACCTACAGTATTATCTAACGAGATTTTCGGTCCTCTATTATTAGAAGTAAGTGTTTGAAATACCTGCGTACGTAATGTACGGTATATAGCTGATATTTCTCAGGTGGCATGACATGGTACCGTCGTATAGGTATACTCGTTTCTTCAAATTGAGCAGGTGGTCGATGTGACGGCGGCGACGATTAAACGCGTAACGTAATCTGGTCGACGGCGATGGGTAGAGGAGGTGTGGCGATGGAATCAGCCACGGTGTGATAAATTTTTTCATTTTCGTTTCGGGAATCGTGTTCCAGATGGATTGACGTGCCAGGTGGGAGGATGAGAAGGCAAGAATGAAGTAGTGATTTCGATGATTGAACGATTAAATCGATTACTTAGCCGGTGGAATAGAATGGGTTTGAATTTGGCGTGTGATTTTTGTTTGCTGTTTCGGATAATGAGAGGCGTAAGGGTGTGAGCGAGGCAGCGAAGGTGTGGAATGTTTTGGGTGAAATATTCGTTGTTTGGGAATATTGAGGATTGAAAATGGAGCGAAATTCAAACGTAATCGTATCATTCGAAAGCTAATTTTACCCTCTTTCGATGAAGTTATTATGGAAAATTTCCAAAATCGAGTCCTTCTCGAATTATGTAGGAAAAATGAAGTAGCTTTGATAAGAAAATGCCAAATCGTTTGGTACAAATCACGAAGTATCAGCCATATTTTTCCATTTCTTCTTTTGTACAGGGCAGAAGTGAGTGGGACAAGGGTCTAGGGACTGCTTACCCCCCAAAAGTTGAAAGATTTTTAGTTTAGCTGGGAAGCTCTCCGGTCAAAATTGAAAACTTACTTCTCGAGCCGGAAAATTTGCAAAAGTGAAGATTTTTTTGAAAAATTCTTATGTTGAATTGGGAAAATTGTAAAATTTTTGTCACACTGAAATTTCTTTGATTTCTCTACACTCCCCCCCCCTCCCCACCAATAATGCCAACTTCGGTTCGCCGCTGTTTCTTTACCTTCACCTTGAAAAATTGTGCCAATTTTCGAATGTATTGAAAAATCAGAATTTATAGATATCAAATTGCAAGAAATTATTTGAAAATGGTGCGAGATTTTTTTGAATGTGTTGAAACGATTTTTGGGTTTTATTATCGATTTTGACGAAAATTTTGGAAAAAGCCCCCAAATTTTCAAACTTTGAGGCTGTTGAAAAACTACAAGAAAGCTCAGTTCTATGATGTCCTACCCTCATCCCCTTCAAAGAAACTTTGATCGATTAAGAATTACACAATGATTCTGCACACGAAGAAAATTGAAAAAATTCCAGGTTGCCTACCAAATTGCAAAAATAAATATTTGTGTCTTTTTGGTTCTTTTGTGCTATTTCAAAATTTTTCCATGAGTGTTACCAAATCTTCTGTTCCCTTCCTCTCTCCCAATTATGAATTGTGTATTTTTTGGGTTATTTTCAAAAACTTTTATAAAAAGAGCGAGGAAAGAAAAAAATCCAAAAATGTTGAAATCAAGATTGGTGGATAGATAATCGAAAGATGTACAACATACGCAAAAATCAAGGTTCTGTATCAATCAGGAGGAGGAGAAATCTGTTATTTTGTCATTTTTTGACCTTAAAAATTCTCGAATGGTGCTCTCAACCGACCCAAACTGACCTATAGTCCGTGCAATTTATTTATGCGGTTGTGCGCGCGCATCTCCCGTTGTTTTTTAATTTTTCGTCGCGGGTTCTCGCGAGGCAACGAAATCGTTTCGGAAAACTCAGCCGCATAAATAAATTGCACGGACTATAGGAGGTCGTCTTGGCATGCAGATTTGGCGTATGACTTCGGTACGCGTCATTCTACTTTGTACAATAAACTGACTATGATGTTCGTATCCAATTTACTACACAGCCTCAAAAAATTACATTTAATGAGGATCATTTTTTGCTGTTTTCAATGTTGTATGATGGCTACAGGCCACTCAAATGTACCTAGGAGGGTATCCTCTACATCAGGGATGAACCGAAGGATTTTCTAGTAAGAGGGAGCAAAATCACTGAAAATGTCAATTACAGATACTGAAAATTTCCAACTTGCAAGTATAACTTGGAACATGTTAAGCTTAATTGAGCAAAAATACTTATTCATTCAGATAGAAAGTGGTGTACCCAGATAGTCATCCAAGGCAGTGATGTGGTTAAATAAACATTCAAAGGGGAAGAGGGTTGATGAGAAAAAAAGTAATTTTATGGAAACTTTGAAAGATACTCGTATTCTGTCAAAATATGAAGTAAATTAATTCTTGCAAAAAAATACATTCAAAGCTGAAATTTTGACAATTTTTCAATTTAAATTTTATGTGAAGGAATATTATCGAAAACAAACTTCAAAAGACAAGTCTTTCGTGGTTGTCAAAATTTTGTACTTTTTTCATTATTTTGGACTTTTTATCATTAAAAAGAATATTCGCGTATTTTGTGATTTTTATGTAATATGCTATTAATGTGGATATTTTGAGAACCCCTGATTATCCGCATGTGCAATTTTCAGTTGGATTACCAAGTTTTGAGTCACCAAGAGGACCACTACCATTGATTAGAACCTTGAAAAGTCGTTTATTTCATTTTTTACCATTTTTTCATTACATGAGAAAAATCACTTGAATTTGAAAACTTTGGACCCCTTGCAGGATGGGGCTAAATTTTTTACATTATTTTTACATCAAATGACATCTTTTGTGCCGTCAGCTGTTTCGATTTTCGAAAAAAAGTCAAAATCGTCCATTCTGTGAAAGTATAGTCGATTTCATTATTTGATAATTGAGCGTTATTTTTGAATTTTTTTTGAAATTTGAAATCTTGGATCAATTCCTTCTGCGAATCTTCATCAAAATTTAAAACTTCAAATATCGTTTTGATATTTCCAAAACCTTGGAACCAGATTTCCTCATTTGTCACCGCTCCAATAACGAAAGTAGCCATTCAATTTGTAACTCTCGGCAATCCTAATAGACCCGTTATTTTCTCGTACTTTTCTCGCTGTCGGGGCCGCCGCTTGTGTCTGTGCCGAGTCGTGAAACAGCACCAGGCTATAAATCAGCATAGGTACGATACCAAACGGAAGCAGATCAGCGCCGCAGCGCGTGATACCTCGTAGGAGTATGCGGACGGCGAGCAGTACGTGTGCTAAAATGCATACGTACTTACGCATATACGCGAAAAAGAAAAAATAAACCAACCACACATCAAACCGCACACCTCGAACCACTTTCACTGTCGATTTCGCAGCGTTAGCTAGATCAAGGTGCTTGTAGCTCTTTTAGAGCTCGTGAGAGAAATGAACTACGGTAGTCGTAAAACAGAAAAAAAGAAACCAGATGACACCTTTATGTAGTCTGTCTGCTGCGTATTGTGTTTTTCAATTTATTATTCGCCTGCAGGAGTGAAGCTTAATGGAAGTGTGGAATTGATCGATATGTATGGAAAAGGGGCTATTGTGTTTTGAAATTGGCTCGGAGTCGATTGAGGTGCGATTTGTGATTGGAAAATTTGAGAGAAAGAGTCAGGCAGAGAGAATGACAGTCAGATTCATTGACAGGGATGTAAGAAATTGAAAGGAAGTGTTCTTCGAAATAGGGAGACATTTTCCAGCAACTGGAAGAAAGCTGTTGTTTGAAGGGCTGCTGCAGAGAACAGTTACGTGTTGAAATTTTCATCTCATCGTTGTATTGATGACGTTGCTGAATGCTGCGGTTATGTGGTAAGAAGAACGAGCAGCGAGATGTAGAATACAGTGAATACGAGTATGCACGATGTGTGCCTTGAAAATCGATGTTTACTTTTCTTGGACGCGAGAGACTCGAGGCTCGACTGTGCAGCGAACCTGCGTAATGGTGTATTTGGGAAACCAGTCATCGGGCTGGGATTTCATACTCGTGTGTACCTGTACTTGGTACGACGACGGTGAACCGCGATGCGATACGGAGCGAACTCGAAGTCGAAGTGATCTGAAGAGGCGAAGAGCGTAATGATGGAAGGATGCGCGCAGAACGAGCGAGCGCCGCCAACAACAAACAGCTTCGATTCGTCGAGTTGAAAAAAAATCTTGGTATCGGTCTTCTTCGGGCTCGACACAGTGCGGTAGAATTTCCGGATGTTTGGCAACCTGTACGAGTACAAATGCGAGTGCGTGTTGAGCTCGAGTATAGCGTGTATGTCGCGGCGCGACGCTCGGCGACCTGCCTAACAGCGCTAGCGCAGGTGCAGGTGTTTGGAAAAATGATATCTTTGTTGCGGAAACTACATCTACATTGTTGTTGTTCGCGGGACAGGTTTCATTCAACTTGAACCGCGCAAGCCTCGTCGACGAACCGGCTATTAAAATTGTACCACGAAGAGGAAAAAAAATTTCAATTTTAAAACTCCGAGTACTGTTGTTTGTCGCTTTTTTTTTCAATGGTGTCGTCTCATGCCAAAGAACTTGGACAAAACAATAACGCCATCGGATGTAAGACCGTGCGTTGCTGGATGGACGGTATTTTTCGCAATGACGTCGTCGTGTCGAGAACCGCTCAACGACCGGAATTTTTCGTCAAATTGTAAATTTGTACGGAGAGGGGGGAGAAATTTACTTGAAATCATTGTTTACTCGTCATTTTCTCTACAATTTTGTTGTGTATCTGCGTTGGTCGTCATGTCGCCATGGTACCGTGTAATTTTACGGTTTACAAGTTTTTCTGCGAGGTACCTAGATTTACTCGTGGGCGGGGTAGGTGCCAGGTTTTCATTAATGGGGAATTTTTTTCTCGTTAGTCTTCCATACCTATATTTTATGTTGTAAAGTACCGTTATTTTATTCAACCCGAGTATCTGTAGCTTTGGCATTGTCATGAAATGTGCTAACGTCGATGTTATTTTTTTTCGCAGGCATTGGAGGGGTTCGCGTTTCTTTTGAACCAAGAAGGCAAAGTGGAGTATGTGACTGATAACGTTTCGCAGTTCATCAAGTACAGCAAAGATGAAATACTAGGAAGGAATATCTGTTCGATCATTCATCCGCACGATCATGGTAAATTTTCGGCTATCTTGTTACCTACATCCGTTGGAAACTGGTCTCAAAGCGGATCCGGCGGCGGTGCTAATCAACAGCCGAAAAATCGCCCGTTTAATTGCCAATTCTTAATTAAATATTCCGACGACAACGACGAATCGGTCGCCGATAACAAAGAGCATACCAGCAAATACGATCAAGTGCAGGTGAGTCGGTCGCTTCGTTCGACGTAGAACGTGATTTTTTTTCCACTTTGAGTAGCTGTAGTGTTGGTGACTTCGATGACGATTAAACATTTGGTTCGTGGATTGGGAAATCCGACGAGTAATGCTGGTTGATTAGGGGCTCGATTAGGAGCTGTCTCGGGCATTCGTTTTGTCCAGAGTTTTGTGTATTGGATTGGGTTTAATTTTAAATGATTCGATTTAACGTGGTAGTCGTTAATTCGTTGGAAAAATACTTAATTCGTAGCGGTTCCCAGCGTTTTTATAGTTGTAATCGTCAACGACCTTAATTTACGGTAAATTACCACATTATGTATGCGATTTACCGTTGACATTACCGAAATTACCGATAAATTACCATATTAAGCAGTAATTATGGTAATTCTAGGTGAAATGATGTGCAATTACTGTTATTTTGAGTAATTATTGATGATTGTTTCGATTTTTTTTCGTAAATTTTGAATAGTTATCGTAAATTACCGGTATTATTACGATTTTCAGCGATGAAAATTACCAGTAATTATGATAATTCTGGCCAAATTACCAGCAATTGCGGTGATTCTAGCTGAATTGTCGGTAATTATAGCTGAATTTCCGGTAATTATGGTAATTCTAGCTAAATTACCGGTAATTATGGTAATTCTAGCTAAATTACCGGTAATTATGGTAAGTCTAGCTAAATCGCCGGTAATTATGGTAATCCTAGCTAAATTACCGGTAATTATGGTAATCCTAGCTAAATTACTGGTAATTATGGTAATTCTAGCTAAATTACCAGTAATTATGGTAATTCCAGCTAAATTACTGGTAATTGAAGGTAATTTTCAGTGGCTATGAAAGAATTACCTGTAATTTAGTGTAATTTCTCTCATATGAGTTTTTTGGTGATTTTGACGCAGTAATCACTCAATAGGGACGGGTAAATGTATTGAAATGATTCTTTTAAATTTTACCAATGTCGCGGTGATTGAGGCAGAAAAGTTATAATCATGTATATTGTTTGTAATTACGGTAATAATGAGTAAGTCGACGGTAATTCCTTATAATTATGGGTAATTTACGATAATTATTGTAATTTAAGGTTATTAGGGGTTCTCTTGAACAGCTATAGACTCTATCGCAATCACTTTTTTTTTTATTGAACTCATAACCAATCAGTGGGTAGTATTTCGAGAAGGTCTATCAGAAAATGGTATCTCCTAGAGCTAAGTAGATAGAGGATTGAAATTGGAATTAAATTTACTGGATTTTTTGATTATTCTGATGGTTGATGATCGAATGATCAATCGCTTATCTCAGAAAAATAATCGTTAATAAAATATTTTTCCACATCCATTAATTGATTATTCGATTAATATTGCCCAACACTACAAGCATTACAAAAACCCCTTGCAATAAGCATATGGTTCATAGCTCGTTCACAAATACCTACGTATCTAGCAGTTAACGAATGGTATTTCGAGCTAATTAGGCTCTAATTGGTAAACTTATCGACGATGAATTTACTAATTGCTAAAATATTTTCTCGTTCGCAGATCTCATCGACATTATCGAAAGGAGAAGGCACATACGTTCCGTTTCAGATCTCATCTACGTTGTTGAAAGGCGACGGCGTTTCGGGCGGTAGTGGCGGAAGTGGTAATAATGAAGTTAGTTCGGAATGCGTTGAAATGGGTCCTGGTTTGATTTGCGTAGCCAGACGAATACCGACCACCGAAAAACACATGACTCCGCCGGTCGAACAATTCACTACTAAATTGGATCTGTCGGGGAAGATTATCGGTATCGATACGAGCGGCGTATCGTCGACGTATTCGTTGTACCTGAATAAAGTGAGTAAATTGGACGTGAAATTCTTGGCGGATTATTCGTCTTGGGTAATGGAGACCTGTTTTTTGACCTCACTGTGGCGAGAATATTCCTCTCGATTTGTTCTAAGTGGTGGTGGGGAGGGGGGCAGTGTCCAAAAATTGGATCGTTGAATAATTTACCTTTATTGTTTGTGATCTTATTGAAAAAATTTTCAAATTGACTGCAATGGTCTTTTGGATGCTGATTCAATTGGGCAAAGCATCGTGTTAGCGACAGTAATGCTTCATTTTGGGCTCAGATTGGGTTTATGTGGGTCAAAAATACATTTTGGGGTCTTGCAGATGCCTCTAGGAGTTGACGATATTTCAAAAATGACATTTATTCGTTGAATTATTGTAGTTGTATCGTTTGTGATATTTTTGTAACGAGACTATCATGATTCTAATGCTGAAAATTGATTTTTTTTCGCAGGATTTAAAAGGCAAAGCGATCCAAGAGCTGTGTTACGGAACAGATTTATATAATTTAAACGCTCATCTGAAAGAAACCCTTCAAAGTGATAAGTCCACTAGTAAGATTTACCGATTGTTGATATCTCCAGAGAAATACCTACACATACAAACGAACTCCAGGCTATTTAGAGCAGCACCTGGATCGAACGAAGTTGATTTTATTATGGCTGCGCATTCTATTATTAGGTACGTATAGCTTCATTCCGTTCATCGTCAAATTCCGAGATTATTCCCTAATTAACGTTTTTTCGTATTTATTTTCGCAGCGAGAACGATGTTTGTCAAATGATCGAGTCAGCATCGCTAAATCCGCGTCTAACATCATCGTCGTCTTCGTCTTCGCACGGCGGCGGCCCAATGATGAACGCGTTAAACGGACGCCTGTCCGCAGTTACCACGCCGGATAACACGAACGCTATGACGCTTAGTAGTAGTAATAATAATAATAACAACAGCAACAACAACAATAACAACAGCAGCAGCAACAACAACAATAACAATAATAACAACAATTGGGATTATTCGGCCATGTCCGACATAAGTATGCACGACGTCGAATTTTTTCCACGACCCGATTACGACATGGAAGACAGAACGCCGTGGTCGGATAGGCCGGAGAGCAGGCATAGCCTGAATTCGGCACCTAGTCCAATGTTCAGTCATCCGAGTCCGGCTCCGAACGCTCCTTCGACGCCGTTCGGCACCTCGTTACCCTTCAGTCCGCTCGATAACGATATGAAGGACAGCAAAGATTCGATGATGGCCGAAATGAACATGAACGAAACCTGCGAATCGGCCAGACTGCGTAACTTGCTAACGACCAAGAAATCCAACAACCAGCCCGACAACGAAGACCAGCAGAAGAGCAATCGCGCCAAACAGATTCTGGGCAATTTGCTGATCAACCACGACGGAGGCATGGATATCGACGGCGGCGACGCCGGACCAAGTCCGGGCCAGCAACGTCGAGTCACGACGCCTTCGTCGATGAACAGTAATTCCGATTCGTCGTCGACGTCGTATCAAAAAAGCGGCAACAGCGGCGGCGGCAGCGGCAGCTCGAATACATTGCTTTTGGAGGTAAGTTATTGGGTCGAGAGTTGGCGGCGCGACGCGATAACCACCAGATGTGCGGTACGCTGCGCTGCGCTGTGACGTGTGTAGTCGTTGATGCAGCCGAATGGCGGCGTAGATGATGGCATTATGTAATTTGTTGTTTATTTGTTCGTAGCAGTTGTTGAATAAGAAACCATTACCCGATAGCGAAGATGGCGATACGAAAACCGATTATTTACATCAGCTACTTAAAGAAGGAGATAGAAATCAGATGATGTTGGAGGTAATTATAATTAGTCTGTAATCGCCGCGTTACGCGTGTAATTTAATTGTTAATTTCGGGTTTTTCTACGAAAAAAATCCTACCTATGTATACTTGGTACGATTTATGTCCGTCGTGTATTGTGTATTCGTCCGCGTCGTCGATTGTGATGATCATGGTCAAGTTCGACGATGACGTTACCATCTCGTCGACATGCCTACGCAATAATATTCAAGAGACGTTTCGATTTTGTGGACGGTTTTCTTGAAATCGAGAGGTATTGCAACAGAAACGAACGATGTTTAGGGGATCGTGTATCATATTTATCATTTACACCATCTTCAAGCCCATCGATACAATATCGACGGTTTATTATCATAAGTGTATTGTGTTGTAGCGTTTCGAACTTTGTACCTACGATGCCTACGTATTAGCCGTTGTTATGTGTAAAGTATACGGAAGAATTTTATATCTATTTCACCGACAGTCGAGTCGAGTCGAATTGTGTGAACTATTCGTTGCGATCGATCGCGAAATTCAGTGTTTGGGGCGAGGGATTTCGAAAAGCGGAAATTTTGAAATGTTATTGTGTTAGAAAGTTGATTTTTTTAGTGAAATTTACCTCATTGACGGTGTAATTACCAAGTATTTACCTAAAATTTACTCAACTTCGTCGATTCGTGAGATGAAAATTCGTAATTTTTCAATTTTACAGGTGCTTTTTTATAATGATAACATATTACTCGTAATTTACCGTAAACTACTCGTAATTACCTGGATTCGTCTATAATTATCACTAATGTCCGATTTACTGGTGGTTTTCAGTTCATAACATCCAATTCTCAATTTTAAAATTTTAATTTTTTGTCACAATTACCTTTGTTTACTCGTATTTACGGTAATTAGCTCAAAATTATCGTAATTTACCCGTAATTACCGTTATTTACTCGTAATTTCGATTAGGAATTTGAAAAGAACCCCTTCCGATTAGTTCTTTTTTTTTTTCTGATTTTATTCCAAAATCACATAATTGTTCTCCAAATTACTGTTATTTTGATCATTTTTGTATTTACCGTAATTTTCTCGTAATTATCGTAAATTGACCGTAATTACGTTGATTCGTCGGTAATTAATGAGCAGTTTATGACCGAGTATCACGCTGTAAAATTTTCGAAGCGTTAATTTTAAGCTTATCATTATATCATTTTACGCGTAATTACCGCAATTTTGGTAATCTTGCAGTAATTTCCGTACATTGGCTGTAATTACGCCCTTTTGCTGGTAATTACCGTATAATTTGCGGTAAATGATTTCTACGAATCGTTGAGTAGGGCGTACCGATGATTACCATCTCAATATTGCGCTCGTAATTACGGTAATTTTCGGTAATCGTGGTAATTTTCTGATGATGGCCAACATTAGGTGGTATTTTTCGTGAAAATCAGAATAGCGAATGCTTGTGATAGCATTTATGTGAAAAATTAGTGATTATAATAGTCTTAGACCATATTACCTTATTCTTATTTTACCTATGTATGTTCTTCGTACACGTATTAATCTCTTACGTTGGTTTTTTTCGCACAGCAGCAAGAGCTACAACAGCATCAGCCGCAGTCGCACCAGCAGTCGCAATCCATCCATCGGATATCGAACGAAGACACGATATTGGAAAGTATCGGATTCCTGTCCAGCAGCCCGTCGTCGCCGCCTGGCGGTTCGCGACTGCGTAAGAGACCCAGCGAAGAAATGGACGAGAACGGTATCCCGACGAAACGAAACTCGAAGCTGGACTCGATACCGCCTCCTCCACCCGTGCAGTTCTCCAATAGTAAATTGCGCGAAAAGAATAAAACGCTTTTGCAGCTTTTGGCCAAAGACCCGCCTAAGAAGCCGGACACCATACCGCACCTGCCGCCTTCTGTTATCTCAGCCAAACCTCAGGATAGATTACCAAAAGTTGTTGTCACTACTGCCTCGTCCGCGTCTCGACCGACGACTACTGGTAAGTGTCCAAAGTTGAAGAAAACTCTGAGTACTTTAACGAATCTATGTACTAATTTGATCTGTGTTGAATTTTCCACAGTCTGGTCGACGGGTAATTCGCAACAGCAACAACAACAACAGTTACCCGGTCAGATACGTATGACGCCTCAACAGCAGCGTCAACCCACCTCTAACATACCGCCTCGTAGTAGTTTCCTGAACGAGCTGCTGCAGGCGAACCAACAACAGCACCAAGTACAACAGCAACAATTGCAGTTGCAGCAACAGCTGCAGAACCAGATGAAGATCACGAATAATAATAATATTAATATTTTACCCTGGGATCAGCACAACTCGGACGATCACGATTTGAACAAGCTGCTGGATCAGTTGTTTGAAAATGCTCCCGATGCTATTAGCGACGGTAAGCATCGATACGAATTCTTCGCTGTTTGAAGACGAGTTGACGTTATTAACTCGGCGTTTTTTTTTGTTTTTCGTTTTTATTTGACGCAGACATCTCAGATCCGAATTTGTTAGGATTGATACATTCGGTCGAACAGAGCGATGTACTCAATACTACGGATAATTCAATAGGCGTGAATAATGTTACCTTGAACAGTGTGGTCGATAGTAGCGCTAACGAGAAAATGGCCATACACGCTATTAAAAATTCATTCATGTCGTACGAGCAGACCACCATTTCGACTAGAATGCAAGTAAGTGTACCAAGCCTGACCAAGCAGAAAAAATCAGCAATACAGCCTTTTGAGTCCAAGTTTTCTAACCCCCTTTTTTGTCTTCGTTTTCAGCAACAAATTAACCAGTCTATCGTACTTCAACACCAACAGCAACAAGCGCAGCAGCAGCAGCAACAACAACAACAGCAGCAGCAGCAGCAGTAACAACAACAACAACAGCAACAACAACAGCAGCAGCAGCAGCAACAACAACAACAGCAACAGCAAAACCAACAAGCGGCGCAACAACAAAAGCAGCAAGCTCACCAAACGATGAACCAAGCTGGTCAACAGCAGTTTCCACCTCCTCCGATGTATCAACAACGACCAAATCGATTGCAAACCCATCAGAATTCTGCTCCTCAGCTTGGCAATCGGCCGATGACCCAGCAGCAATATGCTGTTGCCACGTCGACCGGCCAGTATTCGCAGGCTCAAGTGAGTCACCCAGAATTTTGACTGTGGATTTTTTTTGGGAACGAAATGTGCTAATTTTTTGTGCTTTTGTAGACACAGAATCATGCTCGGGCGTTACATATTCAACAGAAAAGATTATTGTTCTTGCAACAACAGCAACAAATGATTATACCATCGAATGCTGCCGCCAATAGTCAGGTGTCGACGAATTTGCAGAATATTGACTCTTTGTTGAATAACTCCGCTCCGCCTAATGTCTCGTTACAGGTAAGCCGGATTGGTGACTAGAAATGTGGGGTTTTATCGCAGGCCTAGATTGGTTTATCGAGTTGTACCGTTTGTGCAGTTTAAGATTGGCCTGTTTTGACTGGTTCTAGAATCGAATACAGATTTTAGGAAAAATTCTCGGAATTGAACTGTTTTTTTCTTGATTTTTATCAGTTTTTTTTTCGGGTCATTCTACGTCAGTTTTATCAAGGTTTTGACCTAATTCTCGAGATATTTGGCAGTACCTTTTCAAGTTCAGCTATATTTATCTCGCGAATTGGGATTATGGAATAAAACGGAGTTCATGTTTGAAAGGATATTGAAGGAGTTGAAAAATTGTTTGGGATTTCAAAAGTTGAAGGTTGAAATTTCTTTTTTTAAATGTAACTTTGAAATTAGAGCTCTGAGTAAGAGCTATCATTTGAAATTTTGTAAAAAAAAGTTTTAAATGTAATTTTTCTGACCATTTCAAAATATTTCGATGCTATTAGATTCCAAAAAGTGCATGGGGAAATTTACTCTTTTGAATTTGGACCAAAATTTGGGAGGGGGAAGGGTATTGGATATGCTTTTGCTCATTGAATTTTTCAAGTCCTTAAAGTCGTGATATTTGAAATTTTCTTGAAATTTTCCAAGTCCAAAAGGTCATTTGAATTTTGAAAAAAATTCCAAGTTCAAAAAAAATCGAACAACATATTGGAATTTTTTTGAAAATTTTTCCAAATTTGAGAAAGTCGAAACCAATGTTTAAAAGTCAGCAGCCTTAGGTAAAAAGCAGTCTGACCAAATGTCTGATTTAAAATTTCTTGAAATTTTTCAAGTCTAAAAATTAATTTGAGTGTTTAAAAATTTTCCAAGTTCAAAAAAGTCTAACAAAATGTCTGAAAGTCAGCGTAATACCTGAAATTTTCCAAATCCAAGAAGTCTACCTGACAAAATATCGGAAAATTAACTTGATTTCTAGAATTTTATTGATTCAAGAAGGCTAAATTATTTGTTTGATGAAATGTCTAAAAGTCAGCATTATCTCTGAAAATTTTCCAAATCCAAAAAGCCAATGGAAATCTGAAAATTTTTCAAATTCCAAAAAAATTGACGAAATGTCTAAAAGTCAATTTTTCGAGGATGCTGAACTTGAATACGACCTTATTTTTGATTCGACGTATCCAAGTCTTTTTCTATACCCCCTCCCCTTCCCCTATTAGGCCAAAATCTACAAAAATGATGAAAAATCATGTTGTTGAGAGTGCTGAATGTGAATTTTCTCTCATTTTTGTGATTAATCCGTTGGGCCCATTCCCGTTAATAACTTTTTTGATCAAATTGACACAGAATGAACCTTTGGAAATTGAGTTCCATTTTGTTCGCTTCTGGAGAACTGATTGTTTTGAAACTTCTTCGTTGTTTTAAAAATTAAAATGCTTCTTTCCCTTTTTATTGTCGATTTTTTCACTTTCGGTACAATTCACTTCCATGTAGTGCTTACGATTTGTTGACGCGATAATCTAACTTTGAACTTTTCGTTTTTCTTTCTCGTGCCCAAGCAGAGATCAACGAGCTTAACGTCGGAAGGTTCGAACACGCAACAGCTGAGTCCCGGAGGTAGCAACAATCCGTTATACAACAACACGATGCTGACCTCGTCGCAGATCTCACCGCCTCAACGGCAACCACCGTCGTCGCTCGCGTCACCGTATTCTCCGCTGAGTACGAACCACCAACAGCAATCGTTTTCAAATCTAAAGTGAGTCACCGTCCATCCTCCACCTATCGACTACCGTCGTCTTAATCCATCTCGTATTAATTCGTCATCGGGTTTTTTCAGTTTCACTGGTGCTAGTAACCAACAGGCAGTGGCGCAATCGCAAGGTGCCCGGTTATCGCCTTCCGGCCTGTCTCCATTCCAAGCGCAGCTTAGTCCTAGGGTGTCTCAGGTAAGCTGTCGCGACGCTGAGACGAACCGGCGTCGGAATGAGCCGCCGGATGTAATGAAACCGAGTCGTTTGTCGTTTCAGCCGCAAACCACGTTTACCGGTACGTCGGTGATGGCATCCGGTGGTCAGCAGTCGCAAATGCAGCAGCAGAATAATTGGCCTTCGCAACAGCCACAGCAGCCCGTGGTCAACAATAGGATAAGTCTGCAGCAGCAACAGAATCCTATGCTGGATGCGAGACTATCGGTGAGTAAGAGCGATGATGAATGTTGTTGTTGCCGAGCAATAATTGAAAAGAGACGTTATCTCGATGTGGACGTTTTTCTTGAGAGGTATTGCTACACGAATGTTGACGATGTTTAGGGGATCGTGCTACGATATGTGCACCATCTTCAAGCCCATCGATACATCACCATAAAAGTATATATACTCAAATCTGGAGTGCATTCGTTGTATTTCTCTTTCTATTTCTCTCTCTAGTATCAAAAATGAGAGTTGTTAGTACCTCGATCGTGCTATCGATCCGATTATCCGCCAATACGATTTATTGACTTGGTTTTTTGCGTTTTTCATCAACAGGGTGGAGTATACACCGGCAACAGAGCAGCGTTGTTCGCCCAACAGCCGCAGAAATCGCAGCAAGCTCAGTCACCCCAGCTATCTCAGGTACGCGGCGGACTAACCAGTCCGGGTCCGCGACAGTCGCCTTTCCCGGCCGATATCTCGCCGACGTCAGGCGCCAGCTACGCGACCGCCTCTCATGGCCAATACACGAGACTGCAGCGCACCATGAGCGTGCCTAATTCGAACATGGCTTCGTCGCAAGTTCCGCCAGGTAATTTTTCATTCTTTTTGTAAGATCGTAGTGGCCGGTAGTCTTAGTGCGGTGTTTTCAGTTGTATACCCTTTTTTTTACCAACCTGTACCATTTTTTTCTACTCTATTTCTCTATTTTACTTCGTAGTTGATCGGCGCGTATCTTCGATAGTTTTTTGTTTAAATCATAAAGTCTGTTTCGCTCTTTCTATCTTTCTACGTATAGTAGGTTTATATTGTACGTACCTATATTGTGGTTTTTTTTACTCTTTTAGATGAAAAAAAAATTACAGAAAGGGTGTTTTTTTTTGAGAAAGTGTAATTTTTTGTATATAAAATGGCATGTTTTTTTACTCGGTTTAGTTTTTTTTTTTTTTTTACTTTGGTGGACGGAATGTGCAAAAAAGCAAAGTAGCAAGGTGAAGCAGCGAATTGCATGAATTTTTTACATAGTTTTTTTTTCCTATTATTTTTATTATGTACGTACGTTCGTTGAGAAGTTTCTTTCGATAGATTACCTATATAAGTATTTTTATCTTGTTATTTCGCTAAAGTAATATTTTTTTATATTTTTTTTATACTTTCTATATCATTACCATTAACTAGACGAGTTGCTTGAATGAAATTAATAATAGCGCTGTAGATATTAACACAGATACGAGTAATAAGAGTATTAACGAGTTTTTTCTCATCGATTTTTTCGGGTTTCGGAGATATCGTGTACGAAGATCGATAGGGAATCGCGAAAGTCGTCGGTGATTCCTTTGGTAGGGGTTTCTCATCGCGATAGAAATCGAATTGAATTTCGAGTTTTAATCGGTACGTGTAGGTAGTGGAGGGGGAGTCCTGTGACTTTTTTTTGCCATGTCCTGAGTCCTGATTTCGAGAAATGAGGTATTAATGATGGCGAATTTTTTGAGCTGCTGTGATTTGAGAGATTATGCAGATAATTCGTTGCATGTTTGATTTTATTTTACATTTTTTTTTCATGTCATTATTGATGCTTTTTTGTGATTTTTGTGGAAAAATTTTCTCAAAAATGAATTTCTAAAATTTTTCCAATTTTACGAGAATTTTTGTTGAAAATTCAAAATGATGGATTTTGAAAAAATTGAAAATTTTGAAGTTCGATTATTTGAATTTTTAATGATTTTTATGATGCTTAATTTTTTTTCAATTTTTGTGCTCGAAATGTTTTTGGATAATTATTTTATCTCACATTTTTTTCATGTCATTTCAAAATTGATGTTTTTTCTGTGACTTTTGTGGAAAAATTTTCTCAAAAATGAATTTCTGAAATTTTTCCAATTTTTCAAGAATTTTTGTTGAAAATTTAAAATTATGGATTTTGAAAAAATTGAAAATTTTGAAGTTCGATTATTTGAATTTTTAACGATTTTTATGCTGCTTAAATTTTTTTCAATTTTTGTGCTCGAAATGTTTTTGAATAATTATTTTATCTTACATTTCTTTCATGTCATTTCTAAAATTGATGTTTTTTTCTGTGATTTTTGTGGAAAAATTTTCTAAAAAACGAATTTCTGAAAAATTCATAATTTTGCAAGAATTTTTGTTGAAACCCCAAAATTATGGATTTTGAAAAAATTGAAAATTTTGTTGTTCGATTGTTTTGAATTTTTAAAATGATTTTTATGGTGCTTAATTTTTTCCAATTTCTATGCTCGAAATGTTTTTGGTGAATTTTTTTGAAAAATGGATATTTTTTTCATCGAATTAATTGATTTATTTGATAAAAAAAAATAATTCCCTAAGTTTTGATTTTTTAAACGATTTTAAAAAAACAGTTAAAATATTGCATGAGGTGAATATCAGTTGGAGGTTGAGGTTGGTATGAGATATTCTCTATACTGACTTCGAGATTAATTAACTTGATGATTCGAAATTTTCGCGTAATTGCCTACCTAATTGGGTTTTTTAACTGGCTAATCATTAGTTTTGTGAGAAAAATTCCTTGTTCTTATTGTTTTATTGTTTTTTAGGATACGGAAATATAAATCTAGTCCGTCATTATTCGTTTAGAAACACCTTGTCCGGAGGCAGGATTAATTGTAGAATAGAAAATAACCAGCCTTACGATTAATTTTCCATCTTCTGTTATCGGATTATTTTTCTTTAATTCCGTTTACCTTAGTTTTTTTTCTTTTTTCTATTAATTATTTTTAGTATAAACAAAATAAAGACTGAATGATCGTAATGCAAAGCCTTTTTTTATTTTTGGACGGATAAATTAAGAGTCAGGTTGCATGCTTTGCATAATGCATAATCAGTCTGTTATTGTTGTGGATGAAGTTGCCCTGATCCCTGCCCCCGCCATGTTTCTGAGAAGGATGAGGAAGGAAATGGAACAACCAACTGTGTATGAATAATTTTAATCACTATCTGGAAAATATTCTTCAACAGGAGGTAGGAAATTCTGTGTGGAACGTCAACAAGTGTACTGGCAGAATGAAGAATTATCGTTGCCCAAAAACTGAGCCATCATTGATACTTTATTTCTCGAAGTTTCTTCCCAAAAAAAATACGTACCGAGGGATGAAAATGATTCCAAACTTGAGTTTGGCCTTAAATTCAGAGAATTAAGGGGGAATAGAGCCTCGTTATTGGAAATTTGCAAACCTTGACGCATTTACTAACACGTAAATACCTAACTGGGGTTGAAATTGATTGAAAAAAAATTGCGAATCAATGAAAGGACAATTTATTTGGTAGGAAATTGTGGAACATTTGTAAAATAGCTTCGTCGTATTACTCTTATCGCCGAAATTCGAATCGAGCTCGTGTACATTGCGCGTATCGAGGTCATAAAATTGACCCTCCCTCCCCCTCAACATCTAAAAATAATACTTACGCCGCGCGACGAACCATTTCTCGTCTCATTGTAATTTTAAGCTTTCTGTTCTGTTCTGTATATTTTTTTTCGTTTTTTTTTTCTTTTCGAATATGATTAATTTGTGCTTTATTTCAGGAAACAACTGCATACGAGCGTATTCTTCGAACACGGGCGCTTCGCTCAATTTCAAGGATACCTCCCCAACTCCTCCGCATCCACCTCCTCTTTATTCGCCCGTAATGTATCAACATCACGGCGAATCTTCTCCTTACTGTTACCCTGAACAATCGTTACCAATGTATGGGGATAGATCTCGAGTTACGCACTCTAGCGGTGGTAAGTCACAATGACCAGTGTCATGTGACAAAACTGCGAAAAAAAATGCACTCCTAGGTTTCGTTTTGATGTAATCGAGGAAATGAGGAAAATTGAGGGTTGGGGGCGGGCAGGGGGACGTAAATGAGATGATTTTGTATTATACTATATAAATGTTGCATGCGGTTGGAAAATGCATACGTGTGTACGAATTGAATACGGAGTCGTTAAATCGGGTTACCATCTATGTTCATTTTAACATGGCGGCTTTTTATCATATATTGCACAATTTTTTTTTCGAATTTGTTTCTATTTTTTTTTTTGTACGAATGAAAAAATCTGAGATATCGAATCGGAATGGGGTTTGCGTATGTGTGTGTCGGGGAGGGCGTGTTTGTGTTGCTTGCATTTTTATTGTTATTATTGTTTTTAAATTTTGGAAAGAAAGAAACGCACATAGATCGACTGATGGGTCTAGAGATGCGATTTTTTTTTGCAATTCAGCTTTGTTTGCGTGTTCGAATCATACCGGGTGTACGGAGGTGTAGTTCAACGCCTTCGGTGAGTTGGTAATGCAACTCTAATTACGGAAGTGTAGATTGATCGCTGGTTTGGTGATTTGAAAGGGTTAAGTGGTGCTATATCGAATGTGGATTACTTTCAGGCCGTGTAGCTCCTTCAGTATTGCAGATAGGTGAAAATTGTACATAACCTAATTTGTAGGGGTTGAAAAGTTCTATAAAATGGATTATGTTCGTATTTTGCCTAGAGTCGAAATTGAAGGAGTTATAAGCGTTTGAAAATTTATATATGTCGTAACTCCTTCAATTTCAACTTGAGTCAAAATTTGAATAGAAACTTTTTTATAGAGCTTTTTTCGTTCTACAAATTAGGTTATATGCAAATTTTGCCTATCTACCATATTGAAGGAGTTACGCATGAAAATAACATCGAATAGTCGACTGGACCCTTTGAAACCTCCGAAATCGGGCAAATTCACCCTACACTTATTGAAATTTGGTGGCTGCTGCGTACTCGAACGAAAATACGTTGAATTACCACCCCCACCAACACCCTGGCACCGATCGAGAGATTGATAAAAATATTGGGAAAACCGTTGGTATCATACTAACCACGTTGGTATCAGAATTTGTGAATTTTTAGATGTGTTTAGCGGCTTTACACGTTAAATAACGCTTTTTCGTTATCGTGGTGGGGCGGAAGGGTTGAAAAGGGCAAAGCGAGATAATCGAGGGGTATCGATTCTGTGTACTATAAATGTTGCATACGTGTTCTTGTGTATTCTGGGATTTCTGTATTATCCTAATGGATCCTCTCGATCATTATGTGTTTATACTGACGAATGTGATATCATTTTATTGTCACCCTTTTTTTTTTTAAACGTGTTTCACCATCATATTACTTCATAGCTTGTAAATAATATCCACCTCATCGATCTATCGTAGGCGGATCGTATCCGCAGATCTGTGTAGTACTTTAAAAAACACGCGTAATAATGCCTGCTGATGCTTGTAGCGTGTGGTGTTTGGGATATGTAGATCTTTTTTTCATACTTTTTTTTTTTTGGTTGGAGTTTTCTTGGTAGGTTTCTTGTGCATGAAAGCTTTATGTATTTTGCATGCGATGTGTTGGTAGTTGGTATAGTTAAATGTTAAATGTATGTTGTTATGTATTGTGTACGAGAGTACGGGAAAGATCGGTCGGAGATGGCTGATTTTGGTGTCTCTGGAGACTTCAGAGGTGAGTAAGTTCACTGACCCTTCCCTGTGATCATATTGTACTGTCGACTAATGAGGCATTTTCAGAAACGTAACGATAACGTAATTGGAACACTAGGAACAAGACTGATTTAGAGGAAGAGGAGTGATAACGTATCAGAAACCTAATAATAACGTAACAGAAACATAATAAAAAAAATGAGTTACACAATAGAAACAATTAGCATGACTGGGAAAAAATATAATGTAAACAGAAACCGTACCGTAACGGAAATCGAATAAATAACGCAACAGAAGCGTAACCGTAACATAACAAAAACATAATATGAACGTAACAGATGCATAAAAAACAAATAAATTACATAATGGAACCATAACGATAACATAACAGAAACTCAATCAACAGAACGGATCAGTAACGAGAAAAAAAGGGTCCAATCGAAATTTTTGTAATAACCAAAATTATTCTTAAGATCCCCATCTACAACTTTTGTCTGAAAAATTTTTCAATTGGGGCCTTAGATACAGAGATAGAGATTTTTAACGAATGAATATTAAAAATAAACATGTGATAACGTAACGAAAACGTAATATAAATAACGTAATCGAATCATGGCAAAAAATGCATGAGTCAAGTAACAGAAACCGAATCACAACGTAATGAAAACAAAATAAGGCAAATTAAAACAAGAAAATGAATTATGCACAAAGGATCGCAATGATAACGTAATAGAAACCATATAGGAACCGGAATCATCGGATCATAACAGAACTGTAGCAAAAACCGAATTCGTAACGTAACGAAAACTTCACTTACACTTAACAAAAGTTCAAATTACCAAAATGAAAGAAATAACTTTGACGAAAAACAAAATTATAACGTAACCGAAACTGAATATAACGTTTCAAAAACATAATATGAACGAACAAAAACTATAACAAAAACAACGGAATCACGTAAGAGAAAAAAATTACCTCTGTATAACACAAATTCCCCATGAATGGTAACAGAAACAGAAACAAACCACTAACATAACCGAAATGTTTAAATAACGTTACAGAAACCGTATAGAAACGTTATAAATGAAATATGAGTGAAGATAATACTGGATTAATGTAACCGAAACATGATCATAACGTTATAGAATCGTTATTGGATCTTGATAACCGAAACGTAACGGAAACGTATGAGCCTCGTAACGGAACACAATTGAATAACGTTACAGAAACCGTAAAGAAACGTTAAAAATGAAGTGTAAGTAAAGATAACACTAGATTGATGTTACCGAAACATGATCATAACGTTATAGAATCGTTATTGGATCTTTATAACCGAAACGTAACGGAAACGTATGAGTCTCATAACGAAACAGAATTGATTAACGTTACAGAAACTGTTTGGAAACGTTATTGAATCTTGGTAACCGAAACATAGTGTGTGTCTGAATGAATCTTAACAAAAAATCTAAGAGTAACGTTTCTGGAATATTTAAATAACGTTACAGAAACCGTATAGAAACGTGATAGATGAAAAATGTAATATAACTTGACAGAAACGTTATTGAGTCGTAATAACCGAAACGTAATGTGCACTCGAATGAATTCTGATAGAATAAACAACATTTAGCGTTACAAAAACCTATAAATAACGTTACAGAAACGTTACCGAATTGTAATAACGGAACATAGTACATGCCTGAATGAATCATAAGAAAAAATCAACGAGAAACGTTACAGAAACGTATAAATAACGTAAAAGAAACGTAATTGAATCGAAATAACTGATACGTAACCTAACCTAACATAAGCCTGAATGAATCATGACAAAAAATCAACTAGAAACGTTACAGAAACGTATAAATAACGTAACAGAAACGTAATTGAATCGAAATAACCGAAACATAACCTAACCTAACATAAGCCTGAATGAATCATGACAAAAAATCAACGAGAAACGTTACAGAAACGTATAAATAACGTAACAGAAACGTTACTGAATCGTAATAACCAAACGTAGTGTATGTCTGAATAAACCACGACAAAAAAAATCAACGAGAAACGTTTCAGGAACATATAAATAACGTTACAGAAACGTTACAAACGAGAAACATTTCAGAAACGTGAAAATAACGTTACAAACAACATTTAACGTTACAAAAACCTATAAATAACGTTACAGAAACGTTACCAAATTGTAATAACGGAACATAGTACATGCCTGAATGAATCATAACAGAAAATCAACGAGAAACGTATAAATAACGTAACAGAAACGTAATTGAATTGAAATAACCGAAACATAACGTAACCTAACATAAGCCTGAATGAATCATGACAAAAAATCAATGAGAAACGTTACAGAAACGTATTAATAACGTAACAGAAACGTTACTGTATCGTAATAACCAAACGTAGCGTACGTCTGAATAAACCGCGACAAAAAAATCAACGAGAAACGTTCCAGGAACATATAAATAACGTTACAGAAACGTTACAAACGAGTAACATTTCAGAAACGTATAAATAACTTTACAGAAACCGTATAGAAATACCACGGATGAATGATGGGTAATTTTAGCATCGTCATATTATAACTGTAACGTAACCGTAACATAACAGAAACGTTATCGAATCATAACGAAACTCACCCAAGTAACGTAATAGAAACTTGACAAAAACAAATAGGCAACCTTACAGAAACTCTACATAACGGTTACAGAAACGTCAAGAAATTGAATCAGTCTCGTAATAGAAACATAACCGTAACGTAACGGAAACTCTACAAATAACGTTATAAAATATTTGAAAAAATGTCTCATTACTCCAACATGTCTTCTAATCTTTCTTGATCAACTCGATTACTGCCTATACAAAAAATTCAAAATCATTATCAAGATCGCAGAAGTCAATTCAACTTCTCAAAAAACCCGATTTATTTCAAGTTGATCCTCTCCAGAATAATAATAGCCTGTAATCGAGTCGATATTTACCCAACTAGGGTAGACATGTACTCGTGTAGGTATTTAAAAAGTGACACGAAATCATCCATCTTCGATCTTCTCGTATTATACGACGAATGTACATAAGGATTAAATTAAACCTGGTCTCTCGAAAGTAGGTAAACAATTTATGTATACTTTACCTTTTTCTTTTTCAAACCCACCAAGAATTAACTCGAGTGGTAGACTAAAGTATTAAGTACCTCTACCATGTGAAAAAAAAATCGAGTGAAAAAAAAAGAAAATAGTAAATAAATACTTATACCTAATAAATACGTAGGTATTAGTCAATCGTACACCGCATCATTGTAAGCACTTATTGCCCAACCTTGTATAGTGCAAAGAACGTCGAACTTTTTCGAACCCATACCCATTTTCAACATGTACAGAGTGTTCCAGTAGTGGTGCACCGCCTTCAAACTAGAGATACCTTGTTCAACTTTTCAAGCTCCATCAAATGAGTTATATTCATGGTTTTTTTAACTCTAAAATTGAAGGGGCTACAATCATTAAAAAGACGCAGTGGCATTATTTTCTTGAAATTTTTCAAAATGATCTCTCATGCTTTCAATTTTGCAGTTTGACTAAAAATTATTAGCTCTTTTTGTAGGGCTCAAAAATCTCAACAAAAAATGTATTTTGCAAAATTTTGCATAACTTGAAAATGAAGGAGTTATGAAGCCTACAAATTTTCAAATCATTGTAGCTCCTTCGATTTTAGAGTTGGGCAAAAAATGAATATAACTCATTTTGTAGAGCTTTAAAATTTCTACATGACGTTTCAAATAAATTTTTCCTAAAACATGCATACACTTGTGTAGTTGTGGTAGCTGCATCTCTCTAGTTTGAAGGCACTGCACTACTACCGAAACACACTGTACATATTGATGTACGTAATGTACCTGTAGTAGATAATCTATGTGGAAACCTACCCCCACCCACCCTTACCCCCCACCTCACGCACTTTTTAAATATCCTTTTAGAAAACTTAATTAACAATGTAGGATATCGTACAATTTTTTGTTTATACAGCACAATTGTATAAAGTATATCTCGTGTGTACTTTCGTTTGCGTATACACAGATACACGATCGTTCTTTTTTTTTTTTTTTTTTTTTTTTTTTTTCAATCAATTCAGAGCTATGCATAATATGCAGCATTGTACCTTTTTTTTGTTTTGTTTGGGAAATCGTACATTCGTATACGTATTTGTATCTATGGGTTATCGTTGTATTTTATGTTTTAATGGCGGTGATTTGTGTGTGCGTGTTTGGGCTCTTTTTTAATTCACTAGTCGAGAATGGGGCCAAAGTGGAGGATGAATTTTTCGTCGTGGTATTCCGATTACTTAGGAGTGATTTTTTTTCCGCAGTCTGATCATATCCCATTGGGCAATATTGCTTGGTGTTTTAAACGTGAAATTTTATATGTACTCGGACCTATTGATGATATGGTATTTTGCGTGTGTGTTTTTAACAGGCAATAATAACGTTAATAATAATAATAACGGCGTTAACGAATACGTCAGACGAGAATTACGGACTGTGGTTGCCGCCAGACAACAACAAGGTGATATGAGATTACCTCCAATCTCCGCTGGTCTAGAACAGCTTGGATTATCGTTAGAGATGCCCAATGGTGAGTAAAAATATCGATAATTTGATCAAGTTGAGTTGTACTGTAGAAAGGGATTTCTAATCGATGTGTTTTTTTGAATTATTACAGAAGATGATAAATGGGGCAATATAGGAGGCGATATGAATGAAGGATCACCTTCGGCGGGATTTGCGGTTAGAGTAAGTATAGTTTAGAATTTGAGAATGTGTATTTTGCCCGGTACATATTTGATTTTTTCGTGGCGTAGGAATTTTTTTTCGCCACAGGTTGGGAATGATTGTATTGGAAAAATTTGAGATGTGCTGTTTTGTTCGTAATTTGATTTTTTCGTGGAGTAGGAATTTTTTCGCCCAGGTTGGGAACGATTGTATTGTGAAAATTTGAAAATTGTATCCATTATTTAATTTTTTGTGGCGTAGGAATTTTTCCGCCCAGTTTGGGAACCATTGTATTGAAAAAATTTGAGAATTTTGTCCATTATTTAATTTTTTGTTGCTTAGGAAATTTTTCCGCCCAGTTTGGGAACGATTGTATTGAAAAAATTTGAGAATTTGGTCACATTATTTGATTTTTCGTGGCGTAGGAATTTTTTCCCTCCAGTGTGGGAACGATTCTATCGGAAAAATTTAAGAATACATGCTCTTTTGCCCATTATTTAATTTTTTGTGGCTTAGGAATTTTTTCCGCCCAGTTTGGGAACGATTGTATTGAAAAAATTTGAGAATTTTGTCGCATTATTTGATTTTTTGTGGCGTAGGAATTTTTTCCCCCAGTTTGGGAACGATTATATTGGAAAAATTTGAGAATACGTGCACTTTGTCCAGTTTTGATTTTTCATAGCCTAAAAAATTTTTTTCCCCATGTTTGGATCGATTGTATTGAAAAAATTTGAGAATTCGTGCCCTCTTGTCCATTATTCGATTTTTCGTGACGTATGAATTTTTTTCCATAAAAAAATTCTATTCAATAGGGCGGCTGGTTTTCTTATCTTTATTGAGGCGATAAATGTTGTGAAAAGGTTTGAAATCGAGCAATAGTCAGGGCACGATGACTGCGAACGTGTTTTCCTATGCAGCTCTATTTCGGTGAAGCTTTCGTCTTCTTTTTATTGGGATTGTAAATTTTCAAAGTGTTGATAAACTGAATTCGATAAAAGGAACGTGTGTTTTCATAGCGCTCAACCAAATATAAAATTTTCGAGCTATGTCAGGGTTGTAAATTTCGCAACGTTGATAACCGGTTGTAAATTTATTACAAAGGAGGCATGTTCGGGTGAATCTGGCCGAGTGGAGTCGAGTAGGGGTTTTTGTACGCGTTATCTGTGCGTTGCTTACGTATTAGTCATCGGGGTTTTTTCGCCAGTTGGTATATTTTCGTCGCAGTGTTCCGAGGTAGGGAATGTATTTCGGTGATTTGATTATTATTTGCTAAGAGTAGTAACTGGTCACTTTCATCAGTCTTGTTCCTTCCCCTTCTCTTAAATTATATATCGAGGCTTTTATTCATTTTCAATTTGGTCGTCTGGAAATTCTCTGTTCTCAGGTATGATATGTTTCAAATTACGTATCAAGGTTTAGTTGAGTGAATACATCTTGTCTAGTGAGATATTTCGGTTCTTATTTCATCATTATGTCGTTTCTAAATTGAATTCGATATTTTGGAATTTTTCAATGCAGAAATTGATGGGATAATTTTTTCTAATTCTATCGATACTGTTTTGTCTCCTCTCTTTCAAAAAAATTACGTATTCGGGGTTTGTGAAGTTGAATGTACTTTTTCATAATATCTGTTTTTAAATAGTGTTTTTTTTTTTAAATCAAGTCTCTGTATTTTTTCGTGTTTTGTCGAAGTCTTAAGGCATTTCTAAATTTAATTACTTTGGAATTTTTTGATATTTTGAAATTATTTTTGGTGACTGATTTTTTTTCATTTTCAATTTCGGTCGTTTGGAAGAATCGTTCTCGGGAGTGATATTTTTGGTTGAAGTGAATACGTCTTGACCAGGGAAATATTCCTGTTCTTATTTCATCATTATGTCGTTTCTAAATTTAATTCAAATTTTTTTCTGTTCTCAGTTGGGATAATTTTGTTCTCAAACTGTCGTTATTGTTTGGCCTTCCCCTTCCGAAAAAATTACTTACGTATTCGGTTTTTGTGAAATTGGTAGTTTTTTCTTTTTGCATTCGTGGTCTAATTTTATTATTAATTTTCCTATGTCGTTTCTAAATTTAATTCAGTATTTTGGAATTTGTGATGCTGAAATTAATTTTATTAGCCGATCATTTTTTTTATTTTCGATTAGCAGGGATAATTTTTTTTAGTTCTATCAGGCTTTCCCTTCCTAAACAATTACGTATTCGGTTTTTGTGAACTTGATAAGTTTTTCGTTTTGCATTTTTTGGATATTTTTGGGGTATTTTATTCATTCTTGAATTTTAAATAGGTGCATAGATTATTTGTGGTCTAATTACATCGTTAATTTTTTTGTGGACTTGATAAGTTTTTCGTTTTACGTTTTTTAAATATTTTTGGTAATTTTTCTGTATAGTTTCTAAATTTAATTCGATATTTTGGAATTTTATTTTCAATTAGCTGGAATAGTTTTTTTGGTTTGCATTTTGTGGGTATTTCATTCTTTGTTTTTTTAATAAGTGCATATGAAGATTACTTGTGGTCTAATTCCTCTTTGATAAAATTTTTTTGTGGTAATTTTCGATTTTTGTGTGGTTTCAAAATTTAATTACGGTCTCATGTCGGATGTAAATTTTATAAATTTTTCTGTCGACCCATTAGTCGTGTTATTTTGGGGGAGAGGGGAGGGTTCCATTTTCGGTTTCCATTTTCGATTTATAAAATCCATTTACTTGTTGAAAATTTTTTTTAATTTAAATTTCTGTCGTATCAAAATTAAATTAGTGTATAGGACGTCGGCGTCGGTTTCATTAGTATTTTTGACCTACCCATCATGATATTCGTTCAAGTTTTTTCCTCTTAATTTTGAATTTTTTCCTACCGATGGCTCTTTGTTTGCTCATGTTACTTTTTAGGATAATTTATAGATTTTCAATTTCTGTTTCCTTTGAATTTAATTATGTGTTGCCATTGTTCAATTTTTTCGACTATTTTGAATTTTTTTCTGCAATGATTTTCCAGTTTGATACTTTAGATGCAATTATTCAGTGAGATTCTTTTGTTTGGGGAGGGAGGGTGTAATTTTTATACTCAATTTGTTGTAAATTTTTCTAAATTTCAATTTTGGTCGTAATACGCCGTAATTTTCATTAATTTTTCTGGTTTACTCCCTCCTGTTATTCATTCAAACTTTTTCGACCATTTAATTTTTTTACTCTAGTAGGTAGTTCTTTTTGTTAATTTTTCTGCTCCCTTCCCCGAAATTTATTCTTCGACCTATTTGAATTTTTTTAATGCTGGTTTTCCAGTTTGATAATTTTGATACGATTATTCAATGTTTTTTTGTACAATCGATTTATTTCATCATTAATTCTTCTGCTACCCTCCTCGAAATTCAATTTTTTAAAATTCAAATCTTTGTAAATTTTCAATTCCTGTCTCTAAATTTAATTACGTGTGACTTATTCTTTTGCTCCCTCCTAAAAAATTTCGATTTAGGTTTTTTTTATTCAATTTTTGTCGTTTTGAAATTTAAATGATTATGAAAGGATATTTTCGGCCGATGAAATTTTTTCAAATTATTCTACAGTCTTTTTTTGGATTTTTCCCCTGAAATTGTGTTTTAATTTTTTCGTGAGAAGATTTTTTCGACCTGATGAAATTTTTTCAAATTAATCAGCAATTTGTTTTTGATTAGGGTTTATTGTGTAGTAATTTTGTTAAATTTTCCCCCTGATTTTGATACTCGTTTTCTTATAGGGTTTTATTAGCGGGGGGGGGGGGGTCTTGAAATTGCGTCGTAATTTTTTGTGAGATTTTTTCGACTTCCTCTCGGGGGCCCCCACTTTTTCA
>FIZU01000289.1:0-14658 GCA_900064475.1 Pseudococcus longispinus
GTATGTTTGGGCTCAAAAATGCATATTTTAGCATATTTTGACCATTTGAAATGCATAAAATATGCGCATATTCTGAGATTTTTTTTGCATAAAATTCAAAGCTCTACTTATGATAAAGGTATACTGGGTATAGTATGCAATAAAAGTAGATGCCTACTTCAGTGAAGAAGTCGCCAACCCATTTAGCAGTAAGTAATATCAACATAAGAGGTAATCCAAAACTAATACTGCCAGTTGCTTCGATCAAAATAGCAGTTAGACTGATGGTCATTCGTACAACACCCCCAAGTTGAGCTGCCGCACCAGCCAAGGCGTATTTACCAACGTTACTGGTCCAATCCTGTAAAACAAAGGTGATATTAATTAACAAATACTACCTACGTTCAATTAAACATTTTTTTCAATTGCTAACCTGTCCTGGGAAAATACACTGTAAAGTCACACCAATTAACCGTCCCCACGCAGATCCGATTAACAAACAAGGAATGAATAAACCAGCTGAAACGCTGATACCGTAGGTCCAAATGGATAAAAAGTAGTAGACAAAAGCGAAAACAGCCATTGTAGATATATCGATCGATTCTGTTGAACATTTAACAGTTGAAAGATACTTTTTGGGAATATTTTTTTCAAATAAATATGCACGTAAATGCTAACCTAAACCATCGTGGAAAAAAGATCGCACACTGGCTTCAGGAACTTGTAACCATAAGGCAGCTGCTGTATTGTACTGTCCATCCGGACAAAACATCTATAAAAATTATTAGATAGTCAAAAAATTGGTAAAAAAATTAATTAATTAATTAATTAATTAAAACAAACCTGCACGGGATGTTTCGTAGGATCATCTCCAAATGGTTTACAATCACCGGTAAAATAAATCATTAAAATGGCAACCGTGCCGCTTACTGCAGCTACAATTATTGCTTCCATAACTTTCAAATATCTCTTCTTCATGTACCTATAAAAATTGAGAAAAAAAGTCAGTGAAAAAATATTGAAACAATAGAGTAGAAGAAGACATAAATCACCAATACCTCATACGGAATAATGTTATCCTATAATTAGTATAATTGTATAGTGCTCCAGTTAAACCTCCAATCGCACCAATTCCGATAAAAATGAGTAATTCAAAAAGTTCATAAGACAAGTTTGTAAATTGTCCAAAATTCAACAATCCAGGATACGATAAGTGACCTGCAATAAACGATACTTTTCAATATTCTATTTCTAATACCTACGATAAGCCATAAATATCAAAAATATAATAACCTGGGTAACCGTGATAAGCACTTAGAACAATATTCAAAGTGAAAGTGGAAACCATGGAGGCGAAAAAAATTCTCCACGTTAAACCTTGATTCCAAAAACTGGCACCTTCTTCCAAACTAAATAATACGCCACCTTTAACAAAAATCAATTAGTTTCGCGTTTTCATTCAGATATTGTAATTTGAACGCCAACTTACCAACAGGGGCTCCAAAAGCAGCAGCAACTCCGGCAGCTGCACCGCCCGAAACAAAATCACGTTTTTCGCGATCATCTCGAAAATGTTTCAAAATACCAAAATCTATATTCAACGAAGTACTTTTGCCTTGCGATATTCCCGCAGCTACGACTGCTCCAGAATGTATCATAGGACCTTCCTGTATGAGGTTAAGAATACGTGTTAATTGAATAATTCGTGAAATTTTTAAATACAATATAAAAATATTACTTTTCCTCCGGCCAGTCCTCCGACAACAGCTGTAATTACACCGACAGTTTTAACAAGTAGGGTTCTAACACGAACTATCCTGGGAATTTTAACGCCATTCAAATAGCATTTAACTTGAGGTATCCCACTACCAAGAGCCATAGGCTAAAACAGACGATTATGTAAATAAGGCTACTTCAGGACTGCAATTTTCACAATCAAACTTACTTCAATATAAACCACCATCAGGGATCCAATAAGCACCGGAAAAATATTAAATGCCATCCAAATTCCATAAGGAATGTATAAATTATTGTGCAACATAGCATCATCCAAATCTGTAGAAAACATAAAATTAAAAATCAATCTACAAATTTCAATATTTATTAATTAAGCTTTGCAACTTACAAGTTTTTAACCGCGAATATTTAATTGTGGCTATTTCTTCGATAGCAACATCGATAAATATTCCAACGAAGGCGGTAACAATTCCGATACACAAAAATATCACCCATCGACAAACATTTTTTTGCATAATAAAACTCAGTCCTTTCAGTTGCTCCTCTCTCAGGAATAAATAATTTTCGCTGTTGTCGTAATCCAAGCTCTGAAATCATGGATAATTTTTATGAATGCGTTTTTTACAAACGCAAACACCTAAAAAACTTACTTCGAAATTGGCTGACAGAACATTCATAGAAGCCACATTCGAGTCCTGTATTATTCTCCGACGACGAGACCCACTGCGGTAAGATCTTCCCAACTAAGACAATGGAAATATACATAAAAGCATGATGAATTGTTGTAATATAACTGTTGGTGATAATGGTTTGTACATACTGAATTTTCATCGGAATTAATTGATCCTTCGGTTCTTATTCCAGCCATTGATAACAAAATTTGTCAGATGAATAAAAAAAACACAACACACAATAATTGAATCAAAAATAAAAATCACATAATCATTTTTCCACAGCACTAAGCAGTAAAGTAATTTACTACAAAGTACGATGACTAATTTCTACGCAATAAATTGATTGATAGAGCGATTTTTGTTATCCAAAGCGAAGAAAGGCGTTGAGTATTCTTATCAATCGTCATTGTCAATAAATAAAATAATTGAGAAAGGGTTGCACTTATGATGGCCGCCCTGTTGGTTTTGTATTGGTTTGGTAGAAAATGAACCAATCCGCGTCGACGATTGAAAAATGGAAGTTCGGTGCGGTGCAAATTTGTTATCAGTGCACAGAAAATGGGAAAATGAAAATCTTGAAAGTTGACAATACAATCTGCTTGATTGATTAACTTCTACGAAACTACTGATGAATGAATCACTGAGTTCAAAATTAGTAAAATTTAATCTGCACTAGTGCTTCTAGTTAGTCGAAGGAATACTCTATTCACTAATTTTTCATAAAATGATAATTCGAAGATTCCCCTTCAAAAATTTACCGAAGTATAGAAATTATTCAAACAGTTCGGGAGCGGTAAGATTTTGTAGATTAGGATTGTATTGGGAAACAAGAACCTTTATTTGAAACAATTTTCTTGAATCCAGGAGAACAAATGGCCTGATAGAATTTTATCTGGAATCCAGCCAACCGGCGTCCTTCATATAGGAAATTATTTTGGAGCTGTGAAAAATTGGGTTGAATTACAGAATAAGAACTCTACCGTTTTGTACAGTATTGTTGACTTACACGCTCTTACTCTCCCATATGCAAGTACCTGCTCAATTAGTATTTCGATAGTTTTACCTTCAATCTTCCAATTTCAATTGTTTCATTGTTTTCAGAAAATTGAGGAATTGCCGGATAATATTTTGTTAATGACTGCCAGCTTACTAGCTTGCGGTATAGATCCGAACAGAAGTATTTTGTTTTTACAGTCACAAGTGCGTGATTCTATTTCTATCTGCATTCGCTTTATTCAAAATGATATCTTCGATTTTAATTTTCAGGTTCCTGAACATACCCAGCTGTGTTGGGTTCTTGGTTGCCTAACAACATTAAGCAGATTAGCTCAGCTTCCACAATTTAAAGAAAAATCAGAAAAGCTGAAAGAAATTCCATTAGGGTTATATTTATATCCAGTTTTACAATCAGCTGATATTCTACTTTATAAGTAATTAAATTATGATCTAGAAGAGAAAAACATGAACTTTTGATAATTTCGATTTGGTTTTTAGAGCCACTAGAGTACCCGTTGGCGAAGATCAAGTACAACATCTACAGCTGTCTAGTAATTTAGCTCGAAAATTCAACGCAATATATGGAGAAACGTTTCCAATTCCCAAACCATTAATTCATGGTAGATTTTTCAAATTTTATAAATCGAGATTGCAAGATTTTCATTTCGAGGTTTATTTTTACAGCAAATGCTGCTGCCAGAATTAAAAATTTGAGAGAACCATTGAAAAAAATGTCAAAATCTCATGAAAACAAGAAAAGTCGCATAGAAATTACCGACCCACCGGATTTAATTTTGGAAAAGGTGAAGAAAGCCGTTACTGACAGTGTATCGCAAGTTACCTACGATCCGAGTAATAGACCAGGAGTATCAAATCTTATTGATATCCATTCTTTGTTGACTGGAATGAACCCGAATAATATTTGTGAAGATGCTAAAAATTTAAATACTGGAGAGTAAGAAAAGATACGATTTTCATTTCGTGTTTATTTACTAAAAAATACTAATGATATTCTGTTCCAGGTATAAAATAGTCGTAGCTGAAGCTCTGATTGAAACACTCAAGCCGATTCAAAATCAAATTACCCTTCTTCTGAATGATAAACCATATTTAATTTCTGTTTTAACTGAAGGCGCTCAGAAAGCTTCCAGTATAGCTAATGATACATGGAAACTAGTCAGTAAAAAAATTGGGGCTTCTGTCTCATAATGAATGTAACATTTCGGAACAAATAAATCTTGTTCTTAGAACGTTTTTAATTTAAAAAATAACGCCTATCCAACAATTACACATACTCGTCATAAAAATATTATTTAAATATCTTGTAAAATGTTATCTTCTTTCTTTTTGTCGAGTGTTTCTAGAGATTTAATGTAAACAGAAAGCTGTTCTTCAGCATTTTGTATGTCTGTTTCTGTCACTGTTGGTTCGACTCCACATTCCAGTTCTTCTTTCCTGATCCATTGTAACGTACTGATTTTATCTTTGATGAAGTCCAACTTCTGACTCTCCAAGACTTCTTTATATTCATTTAATTTTTGTTCTATGAACTCATCACAGTAACGCTTCGTTAAATATCGAATAGATTTCTTCCTTTCTACTTTATCTAAAACTTCCCTGAAAATTGAAACAAAAACAGTAAAGCATGTCGATGATGTGCACATAGTTCTAAAATTCACTTCAGAATTTACTTACGGTTTAGGCCTGTAATAAAGATCCAATTTATCTAATAACCATTCAAATTTTTTATAATCGTATTTTCTCAAATCTCCCAATTTTCGATTTCTTGATTCGACTAATTCCTTAAGAAACATTCTAGTTTTTTTATCACGACGGTTATTGTGGAAATGCTCCATCAAATTTCTGACCGTTGCTGTTTCGGCGGCGACTAAAAATGATACCATATACAATTAAAAACTTATTTTCCAGGAACATACCAAAACATTAGCATTCGACATTTACTTTTAGCTTCCAAAGATGAAGAATCGTAATTATGGCTTTTCACTGAATTAACCATTTCTTGCTGAGCTCTCTTCATGGCATACTTTCTGCCCAAAAAATGGAAATTGAACAACTTCTTTACGTTTTCATCGGCGCTGAAAATCATGAAAAAATCATAAGCCGAAGTACTTGTTTCTACAATGATTTGTAAATTTTCAACGTACCTTTCAATTTCTTTAGATTTCTCTACCAATATGGGAGTTTTATTCATATCTACTTCAAGTTTCAAAACTCCATCTCCGGTTTGCTTTGGATCATACCATGGAATCTTTTCTGGTCTCTTCCATTCTATCGGCAATTCCACGAGGGTTCTGGTTTGTACGATGGTTGGAATAAGTTTCAAGGAAATAAAGGATGGATTGGCAAAAAGGATTTTGGAATTTAAAGAAAACGCCATCATCGGTTTACTGAACGTGTGCTAAAACTATAAAATTTACATTACTATGATCAAATTTCAGAAATTTGGATTTGGAGTGATTAGGGAAATCATCTTATCAAAAAACACTTCGCGAATAATGGACCGACGAAGGACGAATTTTTCCGGAAGGGTCCGAACGTAACGAATTTACTCCGGAAACACCCGAAAGTAGTCGAAACTCGTTATCAATCACGTCGCAAAATTCAAAATATGAGACATGAGTGCGAGTTGAAATTAAAATGTGTGAAATAAAATTTAACTATTTACCTGAAAGAAACCTTTGGAAGAAATTTCATGTCGAATAAAAGAGCAAGTGTAGGAAAAGATGAAGTGTTTGGTATGTTGAGAAATTGAGTGCAGTCTTCCCTATGATTTTATTAAACTTCTAATGATGTTTTATAGTTCAACAAAGCCCTGTATCAAGCATCAAACAGAAAGGAAACTTGACTGGAAATATTAGAGTTCTACGGGACCATGTTGGTGACATATGTGACCTAATTCATCAGTGGAATAAAGATCTTATGGAAGGCGTCGCAGTGATATCTGAAATAAAGCGTTTCATGTTTGATAGAATGCAAGTATCTCATTAGTTATTTCTGAAAAATAGTATTTGTAGTCATCATAACTACAACTTAATTTACCGTCTTACAGCGATGCTCAAAAGAAAAACAGTTCAGATTTCCCACATTCAAAACAGTTACAAGCTTTGAGCACGAATTTAAATCAAATTTGCGACAGAATGGTAAACTTTTTGTCTAATTGATGAAATTTCTTGATCCCTCGAACTGACAAAATGTTTGAATTTCAGGAACTGATCGTTGAGAAATTAGGTGAAAAGAGTAGATCTATTTTATCTCTTCAAAGACTCGAAGATCTGCATCGTAAAACAATCCCGGTGTTTCTTACATGGCCCGTTTCTAAATTCGGTACGACTTCATCGCAGAATTAAAAATCTCGAACTTTATTTCGCAACTAATAAGAATCCAATTTTCAGTGGAAACGAGTCAAAATATTTATGAAATGTTTCGAAAAGAAATGGAGCTCAAGATTTCAATCAAGAGCGAGCTTTGTTTTTGTGCAGATAAACCTACGTTAACTTTCTATTCCACTGCTTGGTTCCAGCAACCTTACATCGAAAAATCTGTAAATCTTAATTTCGAAGCAATGCTCAAAGAAGTTGGCCACCCTTCATTGTACGATAAATCTTCCATTGAACAAACCCCGACGAAAAACTGAGAACGCGATACTTCCACAAAACTCAATTTATTTTTATAAAAATGTTATGATTCAGCAAATAAAATACTTGTACATTCAGTCATCACAATTAAAATTAGAGCTAATTGATTCGAAATCTAGAATACACGGCGAAGTATTTTCACTGACATTTTCTACAAACGTCGAACTCAAATTATCGGCGTGGGTATTAGATATCGGTAAATTAGATACCATCGCATTGTTTAATTCTGCGATAACACATTCGCTGCTATTTTCCATCGTTTTCAACGAGTTCAATAGATCTTCTGCGGATGAAGTTTGCAACAGATGTAAACAATCTTTACTATCCGATGAATTATCCGATAAAAGTGGTAAGCTTATAGGAAAATCGTTCATCATATCTACTTCGTTATTTACAAACGAATCAAAGTTCAGAGCATCGGGGCTGTAAGCTCCCGAATTTGAATCTTCGCTGATCAATTTACGTTTCGGATCGATGATAGAATTTATCGCCATGGTTTGATCTAACTGAGCGGATGTATCATCGTAAGTTCCATTGGATAAATTTTTAAATAACTCGATTGATTTTTCAGTATTGGTATTCTTCGCGTAATTAGAAAGACTAGTAGTTGATCCTACATCAGCAATGGAATTCAGCGTAGAATTCGATAAATCCAAATCCGACGACATGTTCTGCGCCCGCGTCGAAAATTCCAACGTGGGAAATGCTAATCGGTTATGATAAAACGGTTCTGCATCATCCATCACTGTACAATTTGAACTTGAATTTTGATTACAGTCTGAGGTAGTTTGATTGGCGGCGTTTTCTGCATTAACTGCATCAGTCGAGGAAGCATCTTCTTGATTAGCTTCGATATTTTGAAAACAAGTAGTAAAACGATAAAATTCCCTGGTCCAGGTGTCATTTTCAGAAGCAACGTAAGTTCCGGGTTTGATACCAAGGACATGCCGCAGCACATCTTCCTCTTCGATCTGTTTAAATAAATTACGAATTATTAACAAACGGAAATGGGCATGATTATGAAATAATTCGATTATGTTGATACATTATGCACTAACCACAAATTTATTCGCGATGTTTTCTTTATCTTCGACGTATGGTTTCAACAGGCATTGAGATAAGCTACGAATTTGCTTCAAAACTGAGGTGATTTCTTTAAGTACTAGCGAAGATAAAGTTTCATTTTCGGTTTTCAATTTATTAGATCGAATTAATAAATATTCCCAAGAGCTTAAGAACCCCGCTACAACTGGAGCAGCATATTTTATTATTTCATCCACATCGCAAACTGGAATGAGCTGTAAAGAAAACGCATAAGTATCAATAATTTAACGTCTGAGAGTTGATTTTCACTTCAGCAATTTGATAGGTACCTCTTTTAATGAAATTCCATTATTTTTTATAGGCATTTTGATTTTTCGGCACAATCTACGTTTCCTTTTAACCGCACCATTTGTTCGATTAGGAACACCATTTGTCCGACCAGCGGAACCATTAACAAGAATTTCTTCATCTGTTTACAAATATTTGAACGTGAAACGAAAGAACTTTTTATTATGTAATAGAATTATAGAAATGAATATTTCAATACTTGTATTAATCTCTGAACTATCTGACAGCAAAGTCTCATCAAACGATTTCTTTTTGGCTTCCAGAAGTCTTCTCAATAATTCTTCGTTTTTGTGATCGGGATATTTCTGGAAATGTATAGCCATTCGACGATATCCTAAATACACCTTACCACAAGTAGGACAAAGAGACAGCGAAGAAAACTGACGCTTATTCGGCTCCAAAGGTCCTGAAATAAAATAATAAATTATTCGACTCGATTTTCTTTTGCAATTTTTTTTCGACGAGAACTTACCATATAACAAATTCTCGGTTTCCTTTTGCTTCTCGTTAACAACATTTTGTTTGTTAGGATCGTCAAGTAATTGATAATCAGCATACCCTCCGGTATTCTCGTTTTCATCTTCAACATCGCTATTATGAGCCGTCAAATGTTTTAGCCGCTTATAGTCCCTAATAACGTGTCGAGGAGGTCGAGAAACTCGACCGCAACGAGTTCGAGCTACACTTTTCAATACGTATTTTTCCTATAACAAAATACCTCGTTTAAAATTTATAAATGAAAAATGAAGACAACACACAATCTACTTAGATGTAATTTATTTTATTTACATCACTTTTGGAGGCATCTTGGTTGGTTTCTTCAGAGCCTTGGTTATTTTTAGACCTTCCTTTTTTATTTTTATTAAGATTTATATCAGAACGAAGATTATTTTCTTCAGGGGTGACATCACGTCTTACTCTATAAAATTATAACGGCTTATTTTTTAGAAAAAAGAGCTCACCTAAAGTTGGGTATAGATTACTTACTCATATCTTATATTGGAGTCGCTTTCTGCGTCATAAAATACATTTTTGTACACGCTTTCTTTACTTTGAAGCGAATTTTCTTGGTTTAAAATTCTTGTCACGATTCGCAGTTCAGTATCGGTCAATGGTTGCTTACTGTAAAATCAAATTGAAGAAAATATATGATGAAAATGATCCTAGAACAAAGCAGAGTTGGAATTTTATTTACCTTCGGCACGTTTTCCCTTTTACCATTAAATTAATAACTTTATCTGTACATTTTGAAGGAAATATGGTTATAAATTTGGAGATTTCTTTCTCACCCGAGCGTTCCGGTGGCTTATTCAATGGACTAAAACAAAAAAAAAACAAATGAAATCTTAATTCTATTACGTGATCAATACACAGCTATATGCAAACATACCGAAAAGAATTCGCAGAATTTGTACTTTTTCCTATAATTTTATCTTGCAGCATATCCAATAAGGTATCGTTAATTTTATTGTCCAAATCAGAACAATCGGCCAAATGGTTCATAAATAAGTTATTTTTTGAACCTTGAATTGTCGTTTTTTCATCACTAGGTATGAAAAATTGATTTGAATTATTTTTCGATACTACAGTTGTTTCAATATTATCCGGTACACTCTTTGGCTTGATTTTTACTTTTTCATTAGGCTCGTTCGGTTTATCGAGGATCGTAAAAATAATATTGGAAAAAGGCTTACTAACATTTCTATCTACATTAGTACCATTAACTCGTTTTTCGGAAATTCTAGATAGTAAATCTTCATTTGAAGACAAATCATCGCTAATAGTTGAATCTTGATATTCTGTCTCGTTGATATCTACCGGTATGTGGTCTTCAGCTTGTACTAATACTTCATCGGTGACCGGCAATACTGTTATAATAGGCACCTGATCTTCTTCAGGTGATAAAGTAGTTATAATACCTTCAGAAACGAAATCGTTCAAATTACTGAAATCAACTGTTACTGTATCTTTTGAAGTGTTTGGTCCACTTATTGAAGACAGTGAATCTTGATTTAGTAAATTTAAGGTGAGCGTATCATTATCTAGTTCAGAATCGAAAAACTCCAATCCCAGCTCTGAAAGTTGTTGAAGTTTCATCATGTTTTTCGAATTATCAGAATCGTCGACGGAATCAATGTTAGAATTATCATTTTGCGAATTCATGGTGATTTAAATGGCTGAGAGTATCAACGAAATTAGTTCACACAAATGAAAACACAATTACAGTAAATACTATCAGAATTATGCAACATGCAACTTTAGATGAAATTGAAGAAGAATTTGTCAAAAAAGCATTAGATTACCGTGCTAGATAACACTTTTTCAAATTTCAAAAAATTTTCAGTTTCACTGCGAAAAGAAAGTTGGAAAAACACAGGAAAACAGAAATTTTCGGTGTTTTTTGTGTTTTTTTTAGGAATTTAACGCAAAGTCAGAAATGAATTTTAAAGAACACTATTTTAAGAATGAAGTATTCTGAATTTCAATTTCGAATTTTATCGAGATTAATGAGTACTATATTTTAAAAAATTATTTTTCCGTACAAATATATGCTTTAATAATTAAAAAATATAATTGATTGTTCTTAAATGAAGTATTCAATTTCTATTATTGAATTATGTGAATTAATTTTTTTCACCTTAAAGTATATTTAACGAGATCAAGCAAGATTTGTGAAATGACCACTTTGTAATTTCTTTTTTTACAGTAATTACTAGTAATTATGGAAAACATTTGTATCAAATATTTTCCCTTACTCCACTTTCCGCTTTTTTCATTGGTTCATTTGCTACAAATCAATTCCACGATTCAACCAATGAAATTTCGAATTGAACAAAAAATTTACGAATTGCGCAGTAAAAATTGTTTATACACTTGTATTGTTTTGTGTGCGCTAGTTTTTAGTTTTATGAACTCTCTTGTTATCTATTTTTAACTCGTTTGTTTGACATTGATCGTGTAATTTGCAAAGTTAATTTGCAATTAATTTCCTTTTAATTGATATTAGTGTATCAGTTAAAAATCAATAATCCAACATGGGTATTCAAGACATCATCGAAAATGGCGAACAGGACATCCCAGTGTTAGTTTTTATTCAAGTTTTCATTTTTCTTCTCATTAGTAACACTAGGCGTTTAAGTTAATTATTTTATGTATTTCATTTATTGGAATGCTTATAGACGTGCATTAACCTTTTACCATTATCTCTTGTTCAAAGTTTGCAGGAGTAATTCTGTCTGATTGATAAGAGACTTGATAACCTGATAAGCGTTCCTCGCAGTATTCGTATTTTCGTTAATTTTTCTATTCTTAATTTACATTATTTCGACGGAATTGTGAAAATTGACCAGAAATATGTTGAATCCAAAGTTCAAACGCTTCTGTATAGCTCTTTTTAAAAAATTCAGGCGAATTTACGAAACATACCATGATTGACGGTCCTTGATTAATGTTTTAAAGCGTCTATGATTTCGCAATAGTTCAACCTCAAAAACAACTGTTTTAATGTTGATATACGCTCATGTTGATTAGTCTGTCGTTGATATCGTCATGGTTTACGTACATAACTTGTACTATAAAATAGGATATTAAGATTTTAATATTTCTTGGCCTAGCATTAAATTAACCTATTTTTTTATGCAGATGTGACTCAATCGTCGATGAAATTAACGACGAAGACGATTTTCCTGTTATCTACTCTGACACTTCGAGCGATACTGTAAGTATCAGCGAAGTAATTGACGATTTTATGCCTTCTGTTGGCGACGATGAAAATGACAACCTTATCGAAGATTTGAACTGGATCAACGATTCGAATAATTTCCTTGATGAATCTATCAACTACATTAATGATTCCCAAAATGACATGGATATGTTGGTCATCATTAATTTGGAAAACCCTCAACCTTCTCATCCTTCTACTGATATAAACGATGTTGATAAACTTCAAGCGAATTTCCTTAATAAAATTAAAAATATTTCTGCTAAAAATAAAATTAATGTGGGAAAGAGAAAAGCTAGACGCTATGAAAATGGTATTTGCAATTTTTCATTCCTTAGTGTATCCGAAAAATTCGGTTTTCATTAATTTACGAATTTTTCAGCTCGCCAGCTTGATCTTATCGCAGACGCCGATGCTGACGGTATTGACATAGATGACCTGATGCCTTTCAATTGTACATTCCGTTTTTCAAAAATTCTTGAAGATAGCGACCTCACGAATAAGGTGTTTTTCTTTTTCGAAAAATTCTATCTTCAAACATGTGATATACGTCGTGCATGGTAGAAAGAAATACTGGCAAAGCCAAAGTATTCGGAAGTTGAGGCAATGATCTAATTTCAGATTTTGAATCCGTCAATTAACACGAATGACGAAGACAATATTCCGAGAAAAACCAATAAGAGAAAAAACTCATCTAGTCAGAAAAGCAAAAAAATCACTGCCACTGATGCATTTAATAACCTCGATTCGTCGGAGAAAACTTTTTTCAGAAGACGTAACTTACCAATGGTAAAATATTTAATTTTATCGAAGTTGCAAATGTTATAGGTAATTTTATTATATAAGAGACTTACCGCTGACAAATTTGTCTTCAAGAACGACGATTTCTGCGAGTAGTAGTAATCTATTTATAATTTCTGTAAATTTTTGGATAATATTTCTTTTGTTTTAACAGGGAATGGTTCATTATTTGGACTCGTGTGTGTTTTCGTTCTTCCAAAATGATCCAAAAGGGACGTACATATCAGAGCCACTTTCCAGTTATGAGAGAATGATGTTGCATGGCATTGCTCATTACTATAGACTGAATTCAATTAGTAAGTTTAACGTGCAGATTATTTTCCATTCAAATTGAAATCTCGTGATGAATCGTTGTTTTTTTTTGTCCAGGTTATAATACAGAACCTCAAGACATACGACTGACTAAAGTTACCAATAATAGTATGGATTTCAATCCTCCGTGTCCTTGTTTATCTCAATATTTGGAGGAAGAGTTGCATAAGGTTGCTAATAAATTGAATCGTAAGTTATAATTTGATTTTTTATTGAAGATGACAATTTTGAATGGTATACTTATATTACTTTTTTAAATTTCAGATTCCGAAAAACGTAGACGTTTCAGAAGAACGTGTACCAAAAGTTGTTAAATAGGACTATGACTAGTGGAGTTGAAGAGGAATGAACTATTTCAAAAAATAAGAGTGTAACGAGTCAAGAATATTTAATTATTATTTAATTTGTGACGGAATTGTTACTAAGCTACTTTATTGACCTATGTATTATTCAATTTTAATTTAATTGAAGAAGAGTAATTTTAGACAACTAAATTTTAATTAATTTAATTTGTTATTTATTGTTACATGTGCAAATTAACACAAGTTTTTAATATAAGCACCACAAAATTGTAACTAAAGTGCAAAATTTATTTGTATATTTTTCTAAGTTTCTGCTTTATCGAAAATTCTATTGTAAATAAACGTTATTATCAATTTTAATTGAGTTGTAATGTAGTGAATGGTTTGCTCATATTGACCATGATTTATTTGTACAAGTTATTCCGAAAGCCATGATCTTAAACTACGATTATGGCATATTAAAAAATTAAAAACATTTTTGATTCATTTTTTGATAAGTAAGTTTGATTAACTTTTAAATTGAGTCGTGATAGGGTTGAGAGTTTGAGACTAGTAAAATAAAACATACTTTTATGCAGGTACATAATATCCATTATAATCAATCACAATTAACCGTAATAATACCAAAGATTTTTGGTTTTTGATACTCGTACAACTAATAAACTGTTCCTATTGCAAACAGAAGATGAATTTATTTGCTGTAGTTTTTGTGATACTTGCAGGTAAGTTTTTTGTATTATACAATCCAACTTTATGCAAACGATTAAATAGGTATTACGTTTACGTATTCATCACAAATTTGATCAAATTTTGATAATCAAAAGAAAATCAGAATAAAATTGCAATTTTACAAGTTTGTGTTTCGATGTTTCGTTGAAACCTATTCATTTCATATAGGTATCATTCCTTATCACCATCCGATGTCAATATCACACTACTGATAAAATATTCTTTCATATTTTGTAATTTGAAAGAAATGTGCTTTAATTTTAATAAGTTTGTGCAAGTTTCTTCCAATTGTTAGTTTAAATTTTTAATATTTTCAAATTACTAATCAGGTGATTCAATTTCCAACATGAGAGGTCTCA
>FIZU01000291.1:0-13972 GCA_900064475.1 Pseudococcus longispinus
CTCGCTTTTAAATTTGTATACATTTCCCTAATCAAATTAACCCAAATTTTTGATAAAAAAGGCAATCAAAAGAGCCCAAGGGCGAAAAAAACCATGAAATTTCGTTTGTAATAAATCAGTCGTCATGAGAAAATTTTTCAAAGCACTCAGGCTCAACCAAAATAAATATGTAGATTACCTATTGCGACTATTTTTGGCCCTCCCTCAAATCAATGGAATGTAAAAACATATAATTTTTCATTTTCACACCCCTTCCCCCTCCCACCATTGCCCAAAGATTTTAAACTCAATTACGTTCTTGTACCTACCTACTCAAATGCAGTTCTTCAAATCAGTCACAAAAAATCTGCATACCTGGTTTTCTTCGGCATGTCTCAGGTCTCAAAACCAATAAAATTTCCCCTGTGACAATCAACATCGCCTCGCTTCACCAATCCAGTAGGTAATTCTATTGGTGACGAAAATTTTACACAACGCTATCGATATTTTTGATTGGTAAAATTTTGAATAAGCTTCGGATTAGAGTTACGACAATTTATCGAGCCTTTGAAATTGTCGGGCTACATTTATGAGTACACTTTGCAAGTTTTTTATGATACTCTGGAGTCAAATACGTGGATTGTTACGATCGGCTATAGTAAAACGGCCGAAAAACTTTTCCAATTATCAGAATTGAATTTTACTATTATTTTTTTCTCGTATAGCCATCTTACCCGAACCAAACGTGTTTCTCTATCTTGGTTTACCATGTTCCGATGTCATTTTCGAAATATCCCGAAATAAATAATTTAAACTTGTTTTTTATTTATCATAATTTTAGCAAATTTTTATAGTTACGAAAATTGAATTTTACTAACGATTTTTCGTTATAACCTTTTCTCAAAGTTATCTTTCATTTCTATGTATTTTTTATTTATCAACGTCGCCACCATCGTCGTTTCGAATATTATTTCGGAGTAATTTTTACTCATTTTTTATTAGGTATAAATCAATCATCGCACAAACGTCCAGCTCCACGTGTGCAATACGCTGAATTTATACCTCTATATGGAGGTACGATTACGACATTGGTATTTCAGTAAATACCTATTTACGCCGCATTAAACAAGCCAACATTAACGCGGTTTGCCGTTTAATTAACACCTTTATGTTAAAAAATAGCCTACTCACGTAATATTATTAGGCGGACCACGGTTCGTATGCTGGATTGACGGATGCGTGTGTAAAGAAATTAACAATTTAAAGCCACCCTCGCGATACGCCACTAAATGAATTATAAAAATTTTCTCGTCGAAAAAAATTCGCCCTGTATGAAAATAGATTAACGATGCTCCGGCGATCGTTACCTAATTGTATTAAAAATTGGTCAGCAGCTTACTCTGGCGTATTAAATCGATTATTTCCCTTCGTAGGTGGACTGGATGAAGGATTGTAATATTTTAAAACCATCTTTTCACACGTGAGAATCGTTCAGAACGTATCTAAAACTATCTAAACGAGCATTATTTTTCACCTAGAGGAAATCGAAGGTTGCACGATTGGTATCACTGAATTTAAACTCGGTTGGAGAGGAAGAGGATAGAAATTTCGTTAGATTTGTGGTTATTTGCAGAAATGACTAACATAACACGTGTTTTGTTCAATCTTAATCATTAGAAAAAAATTAATGTACCTATAGTTGAAGAAAAAATTAATATTACTTTATATTCGTGTTACGCGTTGCTTGTACATCATACAACCAATTTACAGGGAGGTATAATAAATTGAAGAAAAAAAAACTTATTTGTAAAATTATCGTATACCTATAGCTAAAGACTCTTGTTCTACATGTATTATCCATTGCATAACACAAATAACTCGCTTTCTTAGCGCAATTCGTTACGAGAGTCCTCGAATGGTGGAAAAAAGCTTGTCAACTATTGGCATTGACCGAAAGGGAATCTTGATACTCTTCAATCTTCGAACAAAGTTGCCGTTTCGAAGCTTTCATAAAAGGAATTTATCGTTTAGCCGGTTCTCCAAGGTTCGAAATTTTCGTCGAAACAAGCGTGTTTGAAATTCTTTAGGGTTGATGCGAGCCAATAATTTATACATCATAATGTTTGTACGAGTATGCGTATGCTTGGCAAAGTAAAAGGAAACGTGGTTTGGTGACGAAAGTCTAAAATTTTCTATTGTCTTGTCTTCGTTCCATTCTTGCGGTGCATTTCTTTCTTAAACTACGAGTTTAGTTCGTGTACCTATGTGTAATATCTACATTCTACGTGTACGAGTAGTTTGCAGTCACATGCGAGTTCCAAAATGAAATGAAATACTAATAGTTGAATATTCAGAATCGCATTAATTGAACTAAAATCCCTAACAACTTTTTTTCAACCCAACATCCTTCCTTATTCATTTTTCATGTTAGCAAAAAAAGGTGAATTTTTCAGTGTAAAAAGGTTGTGAAAAATAGAAAAAAAATTGTACAAAAAAATGACACACCTGCTGTTAAAATTCATTTGTATGAGATCACATTAAAAAAAAAGTCAGTGCTCGATTTGATTCAAAATGAACGAATCCTTCACAAACGATTGGTGAAAATGTGGGAAAATGTGAATCATTGGTAAATCGTCTTATCCGAAACGTCTGAATCATTCGTGAACAACTTTATGGAATTTTGATGGAATCGTTCGCGAACGATTCGATCAATGATTAAATCATTCGCAAACAATTTGGCCAAAATAGAAAGTTCGTGAGCTATCTGATCAAAAATTGATGATTTATCAATAAACTGATCAGGGGTAAGAACTTCCGATTTCATCATAAAAGGGTTGTTTGTGAGCTAAAATGTCCCAATAAATTGGATTTTATCAAAAATTGAATAAAATGGTAGTTTCAAGTATAGTGAACCTTATAGAAATTTTTTTGCTAAAAATTGAAACAGTCGAGTTTTGCTTATTTTGATTTTTTGAAGGCGCTGGCTGTGTGATTAAAAAATTCTACAAACCTTCCATAATGAAGTTTGGAAGTAAGCAAAATAGACATCATAATATTTATTATTACGGAACTGTCTTCTTACAAAATCTACCCCTCAAATTGCTCATTCGACCACCTTTTTGAATTTTTCAAACATATCTTCTAAGTTTGATATTTTCATTTTTGAAATTTTTTAGAAGGGAAACTTTAGTGATGGACCAAATTTTTTTCAAAAAAATACGACTAAAATTGTTACCTATCTGTATCAATGAAGGAGCTGTGGAATTTTTCAATAATGCAGCACCTTCAAAAATGAAGATAGACCAAATTCGAATATTATAAAACATTCATCTTACAATTTTTCTAAAAAGTTTGCTTGGTAACTAATTGAAATTATACGTAATTTTATTCAGTTTTTGAAAAAATACATTTCAGTACACTTTTGTGTACTCATGGTTGTCTACAATAAATCGATAAAGGGTTCGGTCAGAGTTATACGTTTTCGTATTACCCTAGTAAAAAGTCCATGCTGGCTATGGCAGGTTTGAATATCTAATTACCAACCTACCTACGTTGTATTTTTTTGCCTCAAATTTTAATACCTTTTAAGAATTTAATTTCTAACGAATTCGTTTTCCATTGATTTGTTTCAGATTTCTGGCTATTTGCTATCCGCTGAAATTTCAAATGACCACCAGAATAGCGAGAATTATTATAGCCTGTATTTGGGTGTACTCGCTGATCGTACCATTACCCTGGCTACTGTTTTTCGACTTGGTGAAGGTGATCAACGACACGACGATGTTCTGCTTGGAAGTGTGGCCTGATTTTTTAAACGGCAACGTTTACTTCTTGATAATTAATGTAGTTTTGGGTTATTTGATACCGTTAATTGTGATATCCGTATGCTATATATTTATTTACATTAAAGTATGGAAAAGGGACATACCGACTGATTCGAAAAACGCGCAGATGGAACGTATGCAACAAAATTCCAAAATAAAAGTACGTCCAGACTTCATTTTTTCAGGGTGTTTCAGTAGTTGTACACTGCCTTCAAACCAGAGATGCAGCTACCCAAATTACATAAGTGTATGCTTGTTTACCTATTTCAGGATTTGATGGGGCAAAGTTGTACATTTGTCCTGGTAGATGTTTCAAAACGTCGTAATTGCGCTGATGATATTGATAGGAAAATTTTTTTGAAACTATATTGTAGAACTTTTCAAGCTCTACAAAATGAGTTATATTCATATTTTGCCTAATTCTGAATTTGAAGGAGTTATAATGATTTGAAAATTTGTAGGCATCATAACTCCTTCAATTTTTAAGTTATGCAAAATTTTGTAAGAGTCATTTTTTTATTGAACTTTTTGAGCTCTATAAATTGAACTAATCATTTTTAGTATAAATCTATAATTGAAAGGGCTACAACCATTAAAAAGATAAAAAGTGGCATTATTTTCTTAAAATTTAATTTTTTCTTTCAAAAATTTTTCAAAATGATCTCTCATATTTTCAGTTTTAGGATTTGGGCAGCAAACTATTAGCTTATTTTGTAAAGCTCAAAAAGCTCAACAAAAACTGACTCTTACAAAATTTTGCATAACTCGAAAATTGAAGGAGTCATGATGCCTACAAACTTTTAATTCATTGTAGCTCCTTCAATTTTAGAGTTAGGCAAAATATGAATATAACTCATTTTGTAGAGCTTAAAAAGTTCTAGAAGAAAGTTTCAAATAAAATTTGCCTATCTATATTATCAGCGGAGTTACGACGTTATAAAACATCTGCCAGGATTAATGCACAACTTTGCCCCTTCAAATGCTGGAGTCGACAAACATGCACACATCTATGTAGTTTGGCTGGCTGCATCTCTGATTTGAAGGGATGCACTACTACCGGGACACCCTGTACCACCAAACCTAACCTAACATTTGACTAATCCGATATTTTTCTGACAGGTGATCAAAATGTTGCTACTCGTTGTGATCATGTTCGTAGCGTCGTGGTTACCATTGTACGCCATTTTCACGAGAGTGAAATTCGGCGGCCATTTATCCGACTGGGAGCAGAACCTTTTACCGGTTGTAGCGCCGATAGCTCAGTTCCTCGGTATCGCCAACTCGAGCATAAATCCAATTTTGTACGCGTTTTTCAACAATAAATTCAGAAACGGTTTCTGGACGGTTATTCATACGAAACAATGCTGCACGACGCCCCGTTACTACGACACCGTCAACATGGCCAATTCGTCGTCGGCGAGCTTACGAAAATCGTCGTACTATACCGTTCGAAACAAATCGCTGAATCGGCAAACCAGCCAAACGAAACAGCTGGCTTGTATCAGCGAAGGACCAATCGTAGGAGTGTAAAAAACCGAACCGTATAAACCCATGGTCCTATTCGCTGCGAGTTTTCCAACGTTCATCTCTCTAAACAAAAAAATGAACCGTTAACCAAAAAAATTGCCTAATATCGATAAACTCGATGCTAGAATTCAAAAAAACCAACGCATCGATATAAATAAACGGGGGTTACAGTGTCGTCATTATGAAATGGCGATACGCACGCCCTTTCGGGGATCGTTTATTTTTTTTCCTAACCACCGTATTAAAAAAAATGTTTTCTATAAAGGTACACGCCATCTTATACATTAATTTTTATCTTTTGCCAGAATTAGAACAAGTGAACGAATATCGTGGCTAATATAACTAGTCAAATACCTATATTTTTGAAAATTTCGCGTTTCGTCGTCGTCCTGTAATATCGTGGACGCGTGAGAAGTACAACTTACCTGATTTCAACGTGCCACCTTGTTTAAAATCATCGAATATATTGTCCCATTCGTACGTATTTGTTTCACGTCAATTTTCCATACAAACAGCGGCGACTCGTGGATGGGATGTGATGTTTCGCAAACGATATTCGTAAAAAGACATAAAAAAGCAAGTCTGCGTAGCTCGGTTAATACCATATGTACGAATTGAGTCACCGAGCCAGAGTTTTATTCACCCTTAGGCGAATTTGTGATCCGTTTACGCAGAATGAAATGGAACTAAATACCTCGTAAAAGTTTAATCATTAATTTAAAATAAACCCGATATACCTGCATATCTATCTATTCGAATAAACAGAATTTCATTTTAGGTCTGTTTCGTCGAATGCTCAATGTAGGTCTAGGTACCTACCTTACTCACTTCTGACTTTATCAGTTCGTTGTGATGATTGTTTTAAAAATGATAGATGTTTCGAATAATATTTTTTAGCAAGATTTTGGGGCTGAAAATTGCAGGACAATTTTTGTCACTGAAGGGCATACGATGTTATTTCATTTTTGACAATTTTCAATACTTCGAAATGTAACTTGTAACAATAAAAATCGCCTAGATCTAGATCTCAATGGATAGACTGCCAAATTATTCCATGAATCATATTATTAAGCTATAATGTCATTATATGCAGATCACAATAAGTTTAAAATAACCAGTTAAAATGCTTCAGAATTTTTGCAGGAATTGAGGTTAACCGCGAGTCGTTGCTGTACTCACACAAAATGTTGTAATAGGTACAAAGTCGAATAAAATGATACATATCTTTGCTTTTTAACGCCTGAAAGCAAAATCGAGTCGATTGTAAATTCATAAAAAGCACTTGGTTTCCACTTTTTCAAATTTTATTACCCCCAAAAAAAAAATTCATTTCACGGAACTGAATTTCACTATGAGAGAGTCAAGATTTTTATTCAAAACAATTAAAACGAAGTTGATTTTGCAAAATCAGAGACGAAACCCGATCAAAAATTTGGTGAAGTCTACTATTTCTTGGAGGATTGTGTTCTAATTCCATTTTTCCCTCAAAAGGGGAAAAAAGGGGAAAATAGTGGATTGTGTCTCGAACACTACCCACAAAAATATTAGGCATTAATTTTTAAGATGTCGGTTTTGTACCCTGCCGCTCCCTCCCCCATCTAAAAACTGAGTTAGATTATTCACATCGTTCAACATCCTCAAAATACTATATTTTGAGATGCAATCAGAAAATTTCCAAATTTTGAGCCTTATGCATTCCGGCCCCCTCTAAAAAGTTCGTTTTGAGTTTCAAAATTTGCAAATTCAAGAACAGAAATAAAAGACTTAAAATTATTATTTCAATGTTCATAATATTTCAATTTCCTAAATTTCCAGCTTCGATACCCCCCCCTCCCCTCCTCTTCACTTGATTCAACTAAAAATGTAACTTTTTCATAAGATTATTTTGGGTTGAACGGATGAATTATTTTGAAAATGAATCAACTTGAAAATTTCTATTTAATAATATCACTACTAAAATTAATTCAACAAAATTTGGATTACACCTCTCTCCTCCCTCCAAAGGCTTATCTTAGATTTGGGACTAAATTATTAAATTAACGTGTGCAAACCCCCAATGTTAAAATTTTGAATCCTATACTCAGTCAATTCGTGTTGTAATTTTTTAACGCTTAGAACATAATCCACTATTTTTCCATTTTACACTTTTCGAACAAAAAAGGGAATTAGGATACAATGCTCCAGGACATATTAGACCAAATCAAAAATCTAGGGAGTGCGAGGAGGTAAAAAGAGGAACTTACTGATTTTTCAAATCATGTTTTTTGTTTCTCCCCTGCAAAATTAGTGCGATTTTTTGAATAGAACAATTCAAAAAAAAATGTCAATTTGACAAAATTTTTAGAAACAATTTAAAAATTTTTGAAAGTTTAACAAATCTTTTAAAATTTAGTCAATTTTTCCATTTTTTGGCAACGTTCGGACAAGTTTTTATATATATATTTTTTTCAATTTTTTTGACAAAATTTCACCGAAATCGCCAAATTTACCAACTTCAAACGAAATAGATCAATTTTTCAACAATTTTACAGTTTTTTGATGGATTTTAAAATGATTGGTTCATTCCGCCCTCCCCTTGTTTCGTCTCTGGGCAGAATATAAAAATAAGGGATATATTATCCAACCAACAAAAAGTTTCAAAAAATAAGAAAAACCAGAATTTCAATTCGATTGATGGAATATATAGGGTGTTTCGTATGTAAAGGGTCTCCTACAACCCAGAAAGTAGTCAACCAATCTTGAGCTTAAGTCATTGTATTTGCGTATCCTTCAAGTGACAGGAGGAATTAATTTTTTATCTTCATAACCTTCTAATAATTCTCCCAATTAATACATTCAATTTATTTTTCAAATATTTCAAAAAAAATATAGGTATTCAATTAAAATTTTTTCCACTTTTTTTGGGCAATTCGTATGCAATTAGACACTTTCTCGAAACCAACTCAATAAATATTGCTAGTAAGAAATTTAGAATCAATGCCCCTTCAATTGTCTCAAATCGCAACTCTGTACTTATTACCGTTTTTACACAGTAGGTACCTAATTATTTCAACAAATCAAAAAAATTACAAATAAAATGTTCGAGGGGGCATATTTTTCTCCTGGTACGTATTTGAAAGGCCAGCAAACATACATACTTATGCTCAAGATGAGTTTTCTTGTAAGTAGGCTCACCCCATTTATGAAATATCTTGGATTTCATCCTCAAATCAGTTCCAATTTGATTTTTCTCAGTTGGGGTACATTTTGAGGAAAAAATCGCCAGAGTAAAAATTATAGATCCAAAAATTTCCAATCGATCATATTCTTATTAATTTTTCAATTCAGTCAATGGTTCCCAAAATATATACGAAAAATAATTCATCTTGTCAAGTGTAAAAAATATTGACATGAAATTCTTCTAAAAAAAAACGTGGGTTTCTACTTCATAGGATACAAAATTCGATTGAACTTTTGGCTGGATCCTGATCTTATTATTTTCACCCTCCCCCCCCCCAAACCATTTAAAATCTCATTTCGTCGTTCTGGAACCTTATTCCATGATGAAAACTGTCTCGAAAGTTGATCGACTCATATAAATTGCACATAAAATGGTGAATATCAGTTACCAAGCTGGTAATATGCTTAGACTAATACATATCAGTGCTTGACCTAACAGTGGAAAAGGGAAAACCTCCCTCCATCATACTGGCACAATTACATTGGATTTTGAAAATTTAAGAAAGTTTTTGAGGGAAATTGGTGAATACCGTGTCATAACAATGGAAATCAAGGTTCATTATTGAGAACCTTGGATTTTCATTAGCTTTTTGAGTAATTTTCCTCAAATACATCCCAATTAGTTACCCTATTTTCAAACTAGCCTCGCCCTTGCAGACCTACAGCACACTACCTATTATCATATTATTAAAGATTAGATAGGGCTCCCTTTGAAATCTTGTTTTGTCACCGAATATCTATAAACTATATTAATGTATGCTTTCGATAAGAAGAGATGAAATTTATTTTAAAAATCAATTAGGTAGGTTTACGAAGATAAATGTTTGGAATATTAAATTTAATGTCAGATTCAAGTTGGCGTAGAATTTTTGAACGGCCATACAAAGTAGAAAATACCTAATTATTGTTTCATAGGTACTTATTATGTTGAATTTGTGAAAATAAAATCAAATGAATGATTAATACAACAACAATAAGAGAGAACAGAGATCTCTAAAATTGGCATAAGCTATAAGTAGTCAACATTCAAGTACCTAGATAAATATTCTGGCTTCGAAATCCTTTCGATAGCCTTTACGAACAAGACAATTTGGAAAGATCGCTATAAAAAGAAGCAAAATTTCGGGTTAGCCTAAATGGTGAAAATGAAAAAAACTGCCAATGGTATTATATTCGTAATTTCAATCATGATATTAAAACGATTACCAAAATGCTTCTATCATTGACTTAACAAGTTACCAAAAAATCGTGTATATTAATTAAGAGATAGTAAAACTGCCTAGTTTTTTTTTCGTTATTCGAAGCCAATTATACTTAAAATAAGTTCGTGTCATCGTATGTTTTTAAAATTTTAAAAAATTGTCCTAACTTTATGTTTTTTCCCCCCAAATCGAATTATTTGGGAAAAAATTACCTATGCATATATTAATGAGAAGTTACAATCACTTAAATTTCCATTAATTTTTCAGATTTTTTTTCTCGATGTGTTCTATGTATGTTAATGATTTTGTGTTTCGAAATTAAATGTTCTTGTATAATATGGTCTAAGTAAAATTAACATTTTTTTTTTTTGCAGGGTGCCCATATAACTGAGAATTTTTATTCGAATGTATCATTTTTTTCGTTGAAAATTTCAATTGTTCCACATATCGCGTTAAATTTCGTAACGAGACATATCAAAAAATTTGCATACAATTCGAATATGTAATTATCATTTTTCAATCAATTATTTTTCCAAAAAGTAACGTTCATATCGATCAGTCGATTATCTAGGAATTGGAATTTTATTTCTAAATACAACCAAAACTCTTCGAGAATACATTACATTGAAAAATTGCGATAAATTATTCAACTTGTCCATATCATATGGGTACCCTTCTGATAATGATCGTCACCTTTTTTTTGTATAACGATTGAGAACTACTTTGATAAATTTATTAATTTTCTATTCATTTTATTTCGTAAATCTTCTCATTTAAAACTTTGAATAAATAATGTATATCATTTAAGCGAAAAGAAAGGAGAATATAAACGTCAAACAGGAGCTGTGATTGAACATTTTTAAAATAATTATGATTGAGACTTAAATGTTTGTGATTTCGAAGTGAGGTTTGAATGATAAACAGTGTTGCCATTTTATTAATAACAAGTTTTATAATTTTTAAACATTATAATCCTTCCTTTTTTATAGACTACCAATTTTCAAACACACCAACGACTCTAAATTTATACTTGAAAAGTATATGTATCTAATTCACGAATATTCGAGTGTTTTCGTGAATACCAACCAAAAAAATATATACCTACCTATACATATGTCATTAGTATGTGGTACACTGTCTAATATTTGTTTAGTTACTCATGTTTCGTATTTATTTTCAAATATGAACCGAACCTATTCATTTTCTTACGTTTTTATAGACAAAAAATTACATAAAATACAAAAAAATATGAATTAACTTTACATTTTATTATTAATTATTTATTTTTTACATTATTTTCTTATTCTGCCTATTATAAATGTTTCTTTCTTTTTTTAACTTTGTGTTTCTCGATTATTTAATTTTTTTATTTTAATTTATTTTTTTTTAAATAAAAAACAAAGGTATAGCCGCAACATAATTAAAATATGTTAACAGCATGCTTTATGTAATTAAATATTCGACGCTATTGTAGTGATTGCGACTATGAGAATAATAAATAGAGAAAAAAATTGACAGATTGAACAACTATACCACTCACTATAATCTCTTAAAACACCATTTTAGTGTAAATTTCTAAATAGGGTGTTTCGTTTTTACAATGTGACTTTTTTAAAATTAATTATTCGTGGAAAACAACTACCTACACTACAGGTATTCGTAGAATATTGCTTCTGTATTGTAACGCATTCTGAAAAATTCCTATTTCGATTTCGTTAATATAATAAAATCCTTTCTTTTTTTTTTTAATTATCGAAAAAATTAAAAAGCCTAAAATTGAAAATGAATTAACCGTGTTTTTGGATTTCTTTCAAGTAATAACTGCCATGTAGCAATATAATTTTTATTTTTAATTCTTACATTCATTAATACGTAATCATATCTTGTAAGTCACTTTCGTTATAAACGTAAATCTGTTAATTGTAAACCTTAATTCGTTATGTTAAAGCCGCTTGAATTTATTAATGTGTTAGAGTAAATATTACAATAATGAGGTGTTTCGTATACAATAATAAAATAGAAATAAGTACTACATATATGTTTTATAAATTTTTATACCGAAAATACGATTATTTAGGATCAATTGCAAAAAATAAATCGCTTATTAACGAATGTGTTCTTTTTTTTTAAACAACCGTCAACTTAAAAAAAAATTGTTTTTGACAAACTTGTAAAAAAAAATTGATGTTTTACTCCCGAAGGAATTATATGCCAGTGTTATGAAATCAATCCAATTTGACAAAGAAATTATTTTTATCCATTTTATTTTTTTATTGGCGAAAAAGAAAAATGGAAGAGAGTGATGTAATTTTGTAATAATTTTGAACGAGGGAACAACTCTCTAAAGATGAAATGACCTTAATGGTGTGCCTATTACGAGCGAGTAACGTTGATTTCAAACTGAATGTGTTTTATAAAAAAGGCACAAAACATTTTTAATCAATGATGAAAACTATCTTAATTATTTTATTCTTGGCTTGATTTTTTTCGAAATAAAAAAAGGAATTCTTTAAGCCTTGGATTAAATATTTTATTAAAATTTTGAAAGCTGAAATTTTCAAATTCTGTGAACGCGATTGACAGTAAAACGACATTCTAACCTCATTTTTACTTGGAAATATATTTATGTACGTGATGTTGGCAACACTGTTCGGAATAAATTTCATATTCAAATTTTACATCATCATTATCATTAACCCAACTCCCCCTAGCACCAGAGATAATGTATCTTTCTATTTTTACTTTTCTGAGGGTTGTTGTGGCAAAATTTGACAAAAATTGATTTCATATACGAATTCTACGACTTCATCATACCCTTTCTCAGTTCTCACACACTCATAGATTTTCCAAAAGTTAAGTATACTACGCTATTATCAATTTATTTTATGTTTTTGCGTCAATGTCGTTGATTACGAATTAGGATCGTAATTTCTATCTCTCCGAATCGAAAAGTGGTCATATCTCGGCAACCCTGCTCGACCCAGCAAAATGGACGCCAGATTCGTGATCAGCGACCTCAAATTAGCCAATAAACCAGATTTCAGCGCAATCAAACGATAAAATAAGAAAAATCAATAAATGTACAAAATCTGCTCGATGTTCACTTTTTGAAAATTTTGAAAAAAAAAAAATAGAAAAATGGGCGGTCCAGGGGTGTAGGGTGATAAAGTCGAACCCGACGATTCCAAATCTGCCCTTGGTTTTGAAATCGGAACAATATTCGCGGAGATATTAGCGGCCAAAGTTTCGACTAATCAGAACGCCAGCTATCTCAATGTCTCGGAACCTCCGTCACGTGACTTTTTAAACACTTTTTGCAATATTTTAGCTTCTAGAAGACCAAAGAAGCCGGGTAAAGGGTCAAAATACTTTTTATTTTCCTCAGGTTTGCACCTCTGCAAAATACTAATTGTATTTTCGAATTCTACGATTTCATTAAATCCTGCCCTCCCACCTTTACAATAAGTCACACTATGCTTTTGTCAACGAAAAAATGTTTTAAAAGCGCCTTTCAGGGTATGCAGCAACCAAACTTACTTCGGTGCAGGAATTGCATAATCACAGATTTTGAAATTGCTCCAAAACTCGTATCTATAGTAACTGTAGATATGAGTTTTGGAACAATTTTTAAATCTGTGATTATGCAACTCCTGCATCGAAGTAAGTTTAGTTGCATACTCTACATTTTTGTGACGCACAAGTATAACGACCAAATTAGTTCTTTTTTTTTGTAATAGATGCCGCTCCGTGTATGTTTTTTTCTGCAGTTTTGTGATCGCGGAAAAGCGAGAAAAGAACCCCTATGGTATACCTAAATAGTGAATCACCAATGAATGTAAACAAAGCGTTACTGAACCTGCAATGAATGACGAAACGAACGTGGTGGAATCTATTAGTGTTACCAACCGACCTGCGCGGTTACCATACAGTTATATTTCCCTTTAGTAGAACGTGGAACTCTTTTAATTTTTTTTACACTGGTTTGATAGTTGGAAGAAACAAGGATAACACAATGATTTGTAAGCAATGGTATGGTCAGATTCTCCGTATGCGTGAATAAAAGAAAGGAAAGAAAGGAAATAACAGATGTTAACCTTTTTTCTTGTTTGGGTGACCGGGCGCGGGTATGAGGTTCAATATGTGCTGCATTACCAATACATTACAGCCATTCCACAAAGGTATAAGAGAAAAAAAACTTGCCATCAATCTACGAAGACTCTG
>FIZU01000292.1:0-15774 GCA_900064475.1 Pseudococcus longispinus
AAATATCACCTTATCAGTATCACAGTGCCCCCCTTTCAGAAGTTCTACGAAAGATCCGCCAGGTATCGGCCACTATGCGTGTATTCGCGAATGCTTTACACCACCAACATTATCTGAAAACCGAAAACACAATTAAGCAATCAGTTAAACACCTTACACATCACAATTCCACAACTCGACAGGATTTTCTCTCATGAAATTACAGCTTACCAGGATGAAAAAAACATCCAAAAATGTACCATTTGCCAAAAACGGTTGAAATATTTCCAACAATCGCATTACCTGTATAGGATATGATATTTATATGAATACATTTTCATCTGGTAAGCTTATATCGAAAGTGGGCGAACAACTCTGTCTGAATCGAACGTTGCGTTTTGTGAAGCGTGAATTCACATCCGTTGGTAAAATCTGTCTAAATGTATCAACCGGGCGTATACCTTTGAACGGGGGCACAGTAAGAAGAAAAAAATTACTCGCAAATCTCTCGGTAAGCCTAAATTTTAACTCATCCATAATCCGACAGCCATTAAGAAAGCGCTTTTCAATCAATCACGAGTTGGCGTATACTATTTTTACGAAGAAATCTTATACCGGGGTTCGGCACGGCAGGGCCAGCGAAGCACTTTTACGTTATATATTTATCATTGTGCTGAGCGCAAAAAAAAAATAAAAAAGAAACGCAATATTTTCGCGAAATGAGGACAACACGCAGTGCGAAGGACGAGATGAGGGACAGGGATATCAAACGAAATAAAAAATAAAGCTGCAGACCGCGCGTACGTATGTAGAAATAGAATGGCGCCACAGAGCACAGGGGCCAGCCGACGCCGATGTTTTGAAAGCATATAACGATGCCTGAGCTTTACGGGGACGACGCGACATTAGTCTGGTGCCAGCAGCATCTAAAAAGTATTTATCGAGTTGGCCTCGATAACTGATATTTATGGAAGCTTTCTACTGTATTTCAACTCTAACATCTACTAGTTCGTTCTTCTTTATATTTATCTGCGTACACTTTCGACTTCAGCCTGGCCTCCTTTGCACCCCGCCAAACGTGGCAACTTGTGCCTGCGAAAAACGAGATTTCCTGTATCTAACTAGAATACCTTCTCCGTCTGCAATTTTTGCCTCTAGCTTTAAATATATGCTGCACGTATATAGGTATATTCGCAGATATATTTCTGCATCGCGCATTTATTATTCAATAACGTAGCCATTTTACGAATAATAAATATATTTCTCGAATCTATACTTTTTTTTTTATACCAATACATGTGAATTTTCTTCCATTTGACGCCTCTTTCTTCGCAATAAACGTTCGAGCAATCGGTTTAGGTGTACTCGAATCGAGTAATATTTGAAAACGGCGCTACATTTTAACCATTCTACCTACCTAAGTATCCTATTCATTCGACGCTGTAAATACCAACCTCATCTCACCTCGCCGATGTATATTTTAGTTGGGCAACTTTCGCATCTCGATCTTCTCGCATCTGCGTATACTATCTCCTGCAACGTAAATTTATAAACACGATTGAATAAAAAATTCATATCAATACTTTATCGAGAATGACCTGGCACCCGAAGCAGTTGAATTTTTTACACCGAAATTTACGCCCAGCGATGTAAAAGAACATCCACGGATACTTTTGCCTCGATGTATGAAAAATCGTAATATTGGCTCGAGTATTTTTCATAGACCCCTGCAAGACGCCCAGTTTGACGCGTGGAAAAAAAAATGCTATTCGTTCATTTTTCAAGTGAAATTGATGGTTACACCGAGCGATGAATTTTTTCGCGGCGGGACGAAATTTTCGTCTAGTTTTGCATTGATAATGGAATCCAAGACGAGGTGATTTCCGCCCAATACCGAGGCGAAAGGTTTAATAAAAACGTCGCTGAATGCGAAATACAAAGTTTATATTTTCCAAAGTCGCACGTTAAGGTGGCAGATTTTCACCGGGGGCGAGATTTACTTAAATGTATATTGAAACTATCGAGCAATTTCCGCCGTATAAGGTTTGAATTTTTTCATACGTTTTTGATGCGACCCGACCCCGTGTTACTTCATCGAAAGGATATGTAAATCAATATACCATAAATGTACTCGTGTGTAGTGCTCGTATCTCTGCTGTGCATCTTGTTTCATTTATATTTATAGAGCCTGTTGAAAAGAATAGATTTGTTTCGATTTTTCGCACGATATAAGGCTAGGTGCCAATTAAATAATTTTTTATAGTTGTATCTTCGTATCGAGCTGCTCGAAACGATTCATCTCGTAAGTAGGTATACGTAGGTACTCCTTTACGATAATTCAAATTTCAAGAGATTAGTGCCAATAAAAAATGCTTCTTCAGCTGAATTTTCCACAAGTAATTTTTAACGGGGTCATCTTATGGTAATTCGCTCCGGCTCTCGACCTTGAGTCTTTCGACCGATTTTTGTACAGATTTTCAGTAGTTTTTCGTATCTCCGAGTTTAGGAAATCGCCTGCTTTCTTTGAGTCATATGAGGGATAGTTGTAGAAGAGACGAAGATAGTTGTATTTTCAATCACGACTGAGGATTTCTTCCAGTAATATTTCATTTTTAAATAGTATACTTTTAAATAAGTTTCGTCAACAGGAAATGTGTTTAAGCAGTTGCAAAAAAAAAAAAGGAAATTTTTTTAAAATTATTCGTAAAAGTTCCAAAAATGAGAAAAAAAATACAAATTCAATGCCGAATACTTGCAATATTAGAAATTAATATCGTCACTACACTGCGCAGAGGGGGAAGGGGAAGGGTATGAAGTCTTGAAATTTGACTAGAATTCGGAAAAAAAAATCGACATACCATTCATACTCGTATCAACCTAATTACACGATAAGCAAATTCTTTGATTTTTCACAGAAATGGGCAGATCGCGGAAAAAAATATCAATTTGAAAAAAATCAGATCAAGATCGCGATCTTCGATCTTATCTTGTTCAAAATTTTTTGATCTGGTCTTGATCTGATCTCATCAAAAATTTGGTGATCTAATATTAAAAAAAAAAACAAACAAACAAACAAACAAACAAACAAACAAAATGATGGAGGCACTGACCACTGAATTCGACTGAAAAGTGAAAAGTGCATTAGAAATTCAATGCGCCACTGTAAAACATCATAATCATAAATATGCTTTAAATCTTATTGATCTTTTTTGAAAAAGATCGCGATCTGAACATTTGCTTGAACTGATCTTGATCTGATCTGAATTTTTTTTCAATCTGATCTTTATCTAATCTCGCTTATTTTTTCGTGATCTGATCTTTATCTGATCTGAATTTTTTTTTCATGATCTGCATATCTCTGCCTTTTCATGACTTTTTTAAAGAATTTTTCCAGTCTTTGGCTTAAAAAGAATACCTCCTCATGTTTTGAATAATTTATCAACTTTTTGGACTTTTTGAAATTTGATGTTAGAGTACCTAGTTATTTGTATGTATTTTGATTTTCGCCTCGAAAGTCAATTTTGAGCTGATGTCACGACTTTTCATGACTTTCATGACCGATTTTTAGGAATCGTGACTTTTTCATGGCTTCATGCATGTCGTCTTGACAAAATTTTCTGAAGAAAATTCATGACCTTTTAGCATAGGATATGCTTTATCGATGAGTAAAACCGTGAAAAACGACCGACAGATTTCGAGCGACATGCTTTCGACCCCTGACTTTTAGACATTTTGTCAGACTTTTTTGGACTTGGAAAATTTTTCAAATTTACTTTGACGATTTTGTCAGACAATTACTTTAGAATTTTTGGAATTTTGAACTTGGTAAATTCATCATGACGACTTTTATACATTTTGTCAGATTTTTTTGGGCTTGGAAAATTTTTCAGGTTACTTGGAAAATTTTAGAAATTAGGGTAGCTATCCGACATTTTGTTAGGCAGATTTCTTGGACTAGGAAAGTTTCAGAAATTGACTTTTAGACATTGTGTCAGAATTTTTTGGATTTGGAAAAAGATTCAGATTTTCACTGACTTTTTGAACATAGAAAATTTCAGAGATAAAGCTGAATTTTGAGCATTTTTTTTTAAAATTGATTTATTTAATGTCGCATGTGAGCTATTTTAAAGCTATTTAGCGACAGTAAGCAATAGATGTTTACATGATTTAGAAATTAAATTAAATTATTAATACCAATAGATGTTATGAAATTAATTAAGTTTGAAAATTTTTCTATGCATTTTGTCAGACAAACAATTTGGACTTTTTGAACTTGGAAAATTAGATTTTAAATATTTTGTCAGACTTTTATAAATTTGAAAAATTTTTCAGATTTTTACTGGCTTTTTGAAAGTGAAAAATTATAGAAATAATGCTCATTTTTTCAGACAAACACAAACTTTTTTACCGAATTAGAAAAAAAAGTGAGTAGTTTGATGCATGGAAATAATTTGAAAATAAAACAAAGAGCAAAAGCATATCCTACGTTTTCAAATTTTGTGGATGGTATGAAAATAGGGGGGGGGGTATTTTAATGACGTTTTCTAACCTCTTGCATAAAAATGATTCACTCTATAAAATAAGACATAATTTTTCACTTCAATTTTATGAATTTTTTTACTTATTTTGATTTTGGAAGTCAATTGCAAGCTGATTTCACGATTTTTCATGACTTTTATGACCGACCTCCCCGAATAATAACTTTTTCATGTCCTCATGTGTTTCAACAAAATTTTGTGAACCAGACTCATGACATTTTCCAGTGTTCTGCATAAAAATAATACCCCTTCAAAAAAATAATTTTTCATCATTTCATAAATTGAAAAAAATGAGAAATAATTCTTCTCTTCAATTTCATAGATTTTTTGACGTATTTTGTTTTTTAGGAAGTCAATTGCAGGTTGATTTCATGACTTTTTCATGACCTATTTAACTTTGGATATAAAATTCTTTTTTGAATCTAAAACATCGAAAATTGAATTTCAAAAATATCAACTGAGATGGTTTACTCTCGATCAATATGCCCCTTCTTCACAAGCCTCAAACCTTTAAGAAATAAGAGGTTGAAAAAAGGGTTAGGTGACATCATATGGCTTGAATTGTTAATATGGTTGAGAAGAAATATCAATAAATTTTTATAATACTGACCGTGACCCTTCTCCTCCTTCACTCCTTCACAGAATTGAACCTGTGTTTAAAAAAAATTCTCGCTATATTAATCGTTCGTGGTATGGAGGGGTTGCCTAATAGCTTAGAACGACAAATGAAATTAATATAGGGACCTTGGGGTAGGTAAATGTCAGAAAAACAGCACAAAAGATTTGTCTCTGTAAAAAAAAGAGGCCTATTTAAGGCCTATGATATTCAAAATTTCTATTCAAAAACCAAATTCGAGGTTATGAAGGAGGAGGGGGGCACAAAAATGTTTCGTTTACAATATTTGCATTGATGTTTCACATTAAAATTCGCCACCCAACTTCGATTTATCCATTATTTTCGAACTTATGGTTTTAAAATTTTCCAAATCAGCATTTTATTCGAGAGAAAATTTTCTTATACATATAAAACAAAAATATGACGAGCTTTATTCTTCTAAATACAGGGTAATTGAAGTAGCTAGCACATGCGCATCATGCATCCCATGACAAAGTTGAATTTTACTCGAAAGAGTTACCATCATACGATTATAGCAATACTTCAAAATTTTGCTAAAATGAACTTTTTTTCAAAAAAAAAAATTTTAATCTTAAATTCTGGGTCAAAAAATTGCATTTGATCTAGAAAAATGAAAAAAAATTAAATGAGCGAGAATGTTTTCAATTTCTCAAACAATGTCAACTTCGATGCTTCCTTGCACTCAACTAAATCCTTTTCCATACAACTTTCACCTCCCTCACCCTTCCTCTCAAGAAATTATCATCCTGGAAAAATCTCATAACTCATAGCTGAACCTTTTCAATGCAGAAATATTCAACTGAATTCGTCGAATATCCAACCAACAAAAAGAATCGCAATACCAAACCAAATCCAAGTCCAATTCCGCTAAAAAATCATAATAATTTTATACAAACGAGTAAAATTTTCGCAGCTTTTTTGACGCCGTAAATCATCGCACATCTGGCGCAAACGTTTACTGGAAATGATTCAAGAAAAATAGCTAAATGACGCTGCCACGAAATAGTCGAATTCGTAATTAAAAATTCTCCCCCTCGAAAACTCGTGTTCAATAGTGTACGAATTTTCTTCGACGTAAAAGGAATAAATAAGGGCTGAATCCCCCGCCTCTTCCTCTTTCCCTATTCTTTATAAAAATAAGTCTATCTGCGTTGAAAGTTGAAAAAAAAACCCTATCTAGGAATTTACTACATTCTTCGATAAGTTCGTATCGCGAATAAATACGTCGTCATTGGTATAGACAAGACGTAGGGTAGATTGTCAAGTTGATTTTCATTTTCAACTCGAATGCATGATTAATTCCACGTTCGCGTTCGTCGAAATCTTCGCGGAAATTAAATACAGTCTATTACGAGCGTTTGCATAGGCGAAGTCAATACGCTCTTGTTTACTGATAAACTTCGTCGCTCTACAACAGCCATTCGCCAGGTAATCTTTACGTTTGATTAACAAACTAAGCTAACTGTAAGAAGCTTAAATTCAAGTATAATCTGTATCGATCATCAATGCAGCAGTAATTTGCGAAATCGGTTCGATGGGGCGACGACGCGACGACGGTGGCGTCGAAGTGAAGAGAATAAATTTCTATGCTTCGTAAAATTTTCATTCTAAACGTAGTCAAATCTAATTTACCGAGTAGTACGCTATACATATTATTCATAGAAATTTTATTCAATTTGCATAGCTATTTGATTATTGTATCTAAGTTTATATACGAAAACGGTGTACCCCATTGTCGATAGTTTATACTGCAATAAACGTTAACGTATTGGAACGCAGATATACCCAGTTCATGTTTCTAATGCATAACGACCTTGTATCGTCGATAACGGTAAGCAGATCGTTCAATAATTAAAATCCAACACGCTAATTATTATCTCGACGATATTTCCCCAAAGATGATATAACGTCGCAGCATAAATTTACGAAATTTTACACCCGGTACCGTATCTATATTATTAATAAGGTGTATGCTCGACGACGACGCCACCGGTGTGTAAATTTTACAATTATATGGGTTGTGTTGCATTGTGGATACGATAAACGAATCATATTTACAATTTGTTTCGTTTTTACCACATTCAGAGGGTGTTTGGCGAACGAATGGTCAAATGCAAAATTTAGATACAATCTGGCATCACAAGAAAAAACATTTATCTTTAAAATTGAGAGTAAATATGATTTCAAAAAAATAAAAAAACCCTGGACACCCTGGTTAATTTTCTATTTTCGTACTACCCGGTACTCATTGAAAGAATAAAAAATAGGATAAGCTTTTACTCTTTTTGCTATGTAGACCAGAAGTCCACATTCTAAGTCCAAAAAGTCAGTGGAAATCAAAAAAATTCTAGATCCAAAAAAGTCTGACAAAATGTCTAAAATTCAGCGAAACGTAATTTCGTATCGGATCTCAGAATAATCTCTGAAATTTTCCAACTCCAAAAAGTTGGCGAAATCTGAAAATTTTCCAAGTCCAAAAAATTCTGACCAAAAGTCAACGTGATCATTGAAATTTTCAAAAAATCAACTTCATCTCTGAAATTTTACAAGTTCAAAAACTTTGAAGTGTATAATCTTTAAAAATTTCCAGCTTGAAAAAAAATCAGAGGAAATCTGAAAAATTTTTCAAAAGCCCAAAAAAGTCTTACAAGCTGTCTAAAAGTCAGCGAATAGAAATGTAGGGTGAAACAGCTATTAAAAAAGTTCTTCGAATTTGCCAATTTTTTGATATGTTGTATAGGTACTTTAAGTTGAACCACTTTCATACGAATTTTCAATCTCTCAAGACTCCCTAAAGTAAAGTTATGAGCCTTCAAAATGAATCTATTTTCAAAAATCACGATTTTTTGAGTTTTTGATTCCCAATTGACCCCCCCCCCCCTCATCCCCTTTCCTCCCCACCCAAAAAATATCCTCGATAGTCACAATGTACGATTTGATTCTTCGATAGCCTGTTCTTTATAATTGATGTATTTTGATTCGAGATAGATTTTAGGTCCCAACCAAAGCTTCGAAAATTCGCAAATTGGTGCTTTTCCCAATATTTTGAACAATTACGGAAGTAATTTGGTTGAAATTCGAGGTGATGGTATAAATTGGAACAATAAAATCATATTGGAATTAATTACTTAGTCCTATAAAAACTGAAAAATTTTCTTTCGGTCATTTGTTGCCTAACATACAAATTAAAGGAATTGAAGACCATCTAATTAAAAGAGTAAAATTGAAAAAAATTGAAAAATCCGTTTATTTAAAAAGGTCTTCAGTTTCTTCAATTTTAATGTTTAATTTTAATCGATTTTTTTATTGAAATCTACTGTTGCAGCCCCTTCAATTTTGAATTTAGGCAAAAAATCATCAGAATTTGGGTATCTACTACCCATTGCCATAATTGAAAATACCTAAAATTTTGATCCAAATTTTTTTTCAAACATTTGTTTGTACCTTCAATTTTGAACGTATGCAAATATTATCTTTTAACGTTCTTTTCAAGTAATAATAACCCCTTTTGTACGAGTGTATCCAAATTTTGTATTGAATCTAATTTTTTTTAGAAAAGAAAATTCTGAAAAAACTTGACCATTTGGCATTATAAATATAAACAGGGATAACGGCCCAGTTATCCCGCCCCCCCTTAAGCTGACTTTTCGATATTTTTCGACATAACTCCAAACCTATTAAAACTAGGAAAAAACGAAATAGCTTGTTGGAATCAGCGTAACTATCTTCACCATTTCCCACAGAAATTAATTTTTCAGCATTATTAGGTTGTCTAAAAAAATTTATTTCCGAAAAATCCTGAGTTAGCAGTTTTTACCCCCCCCCCCCCCCCAATACAACTTCCAACCTAATAAAGTTTTTAAAAAAAAACTAAATGATTTGTAAGAATCAGCGTATCTTTCTTGACCATTTCCCATAGAAACTAATTTTTTAACGTGATAATTTTGAGAAATATTGGGGGGAGGGAAAAACGGGCGGAGGGTAAGTAAAACTGGGCCGTTACCCCAATTTCATTTCTCAAAATTCCAATTTAGGAGAATAAAATTTTAAGCAAAAAATTTCAAAACGACTCAAATTTTGTAAAATGGTGTTTTTTCGATATTAGGAAAATTTTTTTGAAATGATCTCCATGAAAAATGTACAATTTTTTTTTAATATAAAGAATTCAACGAATTTTGTAAAAATTCAAGTTGGTGGTATAAATTGAAATAACAAAATAATTTCAAAAGAATTGTGGAAATAGTCGTACGAAAACTGAAAAAATTTTCCATCAAAATGAAGTAGTTGAATGCCATGTAAATAAGGGTAAAAACTTTTAAAAAAATTTAATTCCATTTATTTGGTTTTCGTTTCCTTCAATTTTGATGTTGAAACCAAAAAATGAACTGAACAATTTTCTTTCAAAACTACCATTTATTCCTACGATTAATTTTTATGAATTTTTTTGTTGAAATCCATTTTCGTAGACCCTTCAATTTTGAATTTAGTCTAAAATCATCAAAATTTGATGTCATCCTTTGCCATAATGAAAATACATTTTGATCAACATTTTTTTTTTCAGAATATGAATTTTAAAAAACGTGACAATTTCGCAATGAAAATTTAAACACATTTCACTTTTCAAAATTTTAATTGAGGAAAATATGATTTTAAACCACCATTTCGAAACAATTCCCAACTCCAGAGGTATAATTCTGCGTACCATTGGATTCAGCATAAAAATTAATACCCAATCCATTAAAAAACATGCAAAGATTTCTTCACCTCAAAGGTTCCTTATATGAAACAACATCTCACAAATTATCTTAATGCCAATTTTTTCTTTTCAATTTCTCATTCAAAATGTCTACTCATTCTTCTCCTCATCAAAACTCACAACATGACTTCGGTTAAAAATGATCCATTCTTTTAATTCGTTCAGTTTTCTGACAAGCCAATACTATTTCTTACGTTTGAACTCATCAAATCGACATTTTGTTTATCCAAAAGCTCAAAAACGCCTCTAAAAATGATCAAATTTGCGTACTTTTCCATACCCTACCGAAACAAAAATAATCTTCACGCAATATACCAAAAAGCAACCCCAGCATAAAAGATAAAACATTCATTTTAAGATCTGCGACACGAATTTCGAAGTGAAAAAAAAAAGGTTTCACGTTTCTTCACTCAACTCAGCGAAACAAAATAAATGATATACTCTTAGGCAGTTTATATGATTGGAAAATACGCCATGAACCGTCGATACGAAAAATAACCCGACATTACGAACAATGCAAAGAAACGCCTAAAAGTATCTCTACATATTTGAAAGCTTCATCTTATAGTATGATATTGATTCGGTTACGTAGCCGGGGAAAGAAATCGAAATATTCTCGATAAATATTTACGATTAATTCGATATCTCACGTATAGAAATGGTAAATAAAAAACACCCTTTTTTTATCTGTATATTTTGATCGAGTTATATTTGTCATTTTTATATTCGCTTCCGCGTCTATACGTAATTATTTATATTGAAAGTTCGTAGTTATGTAGTATAATTTATATTTTGGTAAAAATACGAGTATACTTCGCCGAGCAGCGAAATTCCCATTGTCGTATCAAATTTAAATATCAATTTAACAAAGTACTCTCGAAAAAATATCAAAGCTGGTTTTTTCCTCAACACCGTGCCACCGCCAGTCAAAAGTTGAAAGAAAAAGTCTCTTATTTCAATATTTCGCCAACCTCGTACAGCAACACCCTCGTTCGTTATTATATTTTTTTGTCGCGACAAAAATATACGATGTCGAATTACGCACAAGGTGAATTTAATCTAGGACCATCGTCACCATCGCGTATATAATACAACAACTTACAGCAGCATGCGCACCTGGCTATGAGATTACTACGAGTAGGTTTAAGAAAAGATAAAATATTTAATAAACTATAAGGTAGTATCTTTTTCCCGAGACTACAGCAACTGGTGGAATTCTCTACACACAATTTAAAGTCGTCGAGATAACGCGAGCAGACCTTTTAGCAGCCAAGTCGCAGAATGAAGCTTTTTACATAGTTTATGTATCTAACCAGGGTTGGAAAAAAGTTGAAACGAAATTGTTGGCATTCTTTCTTATATACAGTATCATTTAAGTTTTCGTGTTTTATGCGTTCTATTCTATATATATTAAAATTTTCAGAGAAATATTTCAACACTCTGGCCCTACATATTGAAACGAGTTTCCAAAATATACCTGCGAATATCTAGATTAGTTTATTTATTCGAACGAACTAAATTTGTTATTTTTTCGTTACTCGGTGTTATTTTATACAGTATTTCGTTCAATTTCAGTACGGAGGTGACAAATTGTTTACATTGGGATGATTTCCATTTTTCTTTCAACTTTTATTTTCATAATTCGGCATCATCCATCATGGAAGGTGGGGGCTGGGGAGTGGAATTGTGGAAAATATTTCCAACTCAATTATTTGTAGGAGCAAATAATACTTAAAGAAAGATTCCGTGATCTTTTCAACGAAAAATGAAAACAAATTTTGAAGAACTTTGGGTATCCACAAAAATTGTACGGTTAATGCCATTTTATTAAAATTCATTTCCTGACAAAGTAAAAAAAATTCAAAATCATCAAGTCAAAGAAATCTTCTAAGAGAAACTTTTCATCAGATAAAAAATTTCAGATAGGTACATGAATTCGAAAGTGGTAAAAACCACATAAAATTGTGGTTTTATGAAGTACGAAGAAGTCAATGAAACGAGGATTATTTTTTTCAATTCAAATAAGTACTGATATACAGGGTGTCATGGTGAGTGGTCTGCCAAATTACCACGAACAAAAAACTTCAAGTACGACAGGTGCATATCTTGATTTTGAAGGGGCAGTGGTCTGCAAAAATTTCAAAATTCTGTTGAGACAATACACAGAACAAGTGTAACTTTTTGAGAAAAACAAAAAGTTATGTGAAAAAGAGCATAGCCGGGGAAGAATGGCGAATCAGCCTTTGGCTGGGATTTTCGAACTTTCTAGCCGAAGTTGGTCCTTCTGGTCTAAAAACTCGCTGATAAAAATTTTGGCCCCCTACCTCACCCCTAACCCCTCAAATCACCCGAAAAGCCGATTTCCTTTATAAATTTCTGTATTCTAAGATTATTTAGGTACTTTATACATTTTTAAAGATGAAAATATTCAATTTGGAAAATTTGATTTTTTTATTTTTTCGGCTACAAAATACATCATCTGTTCTTCTTCATACATTTCTTCAACGTTTGTTGAAAATTTATTCAAAAAGTTCGTCATTCTAAAAAATTTAAACTCATCTTACCAATTCTGCCTCCAACTAATTTTTGTTAAAATTTTTGATTGTTTAATGAGTTCTTTCAAATTATTCAGGTGTACTTCTTGAATATTGACCGTTGGATGAGTTCTGCTAATCTTCTGCATATTGCTCACGAACATTTCTATTTCTTCGAAATTTATACAATTACTTTGAAAAGTTTTTGAAAATAACACAAAGAATTTTGAAGTTGATACAGTTCTTGCAGATTCCATTTTCCAATGTTTTGTATATCTTGACGTTTAAATTAAATATGAGGATACAAAATATAATGTTGTTTCAATTTGAAACAAAATTATATAGATTCTTAGGATAAAGTAATAATCATGTTGAAATACGGTTTGAAATTTAAAAAAATCTAAAGCTGTTAATGCGTTAGCTAAAAGGGAAAGTTATAAAGAGTACGACACCGATCATAACGAGTACTTACGTATGTGGAGAGTTTCAAAGGAATAAGAGACAAGCAATTATACACCTATTCGTTTTCGATTACTTTGATTTCTTTAATTAATAAAATGTTTGGGTTTTTTATGTTCAAATTTGTGCAAAATTGTCTTGAACAAAAATAATTAAGAACTTTCGTCAGGTTAACTTATTATATTTCAATTAACTTTGAGAAATATTTGTGAGACTTTTTTGTATTGTATCAACTCAGCAAAAGCATATCCCATGTTTTATAGTTTCGTGGGTAGTAGGTATGTTTTGACAATTTTTTGAAAATTTCAAAATGCAAAAAATCAAGAGAATTTTATTCGGATTTTTTGAAAAAAATTTCTCAAGTATACCCACACAGTGCCCACAATCTGTGAATGTTGAAGTCCCCAAATTCCAAAAAAATTCAATGATCGTTAAAAATTGAAATTTTTTTATTACGATCGCTCAATGCAGCTTCCAATGAAAGTACGCAAATTGTAACCTTTCTAGTCGAAATATAGCTGTGCTTCAAGGTGCGTCAAAATTTTTAAAACTTCAAAATTTCTCATATCAACTTATTATGTAATCTTTTTCATTCAACTTTTAAGATTTTCAATTGGAGAGAAAGACGAAGACAAAAAGCTTTTTATTGAAAATCTGAACGTGCACAAATTCTGGAAAACTATTTTATTCAACTGTTTCGTCTCATTGATGAAATAATTTAAATCATAATTCTTAGATTGAAATCCTACGTCTAAAAGATTTTTCGTGTAGGGAAATGATTAAAATTATACGATTAGTTCAAAAATTTTCCAACTTTTTTGAAAATTTACCGATTTTCTCAGAAATTTTATAATTTTATGGGTGTATCTACAAATAATTCAGAAGAAATGCAGTCGTAGAGTATACGTCAATTATATCGACTTTCTTAAACAATAAATATTAAAAAAACCTCTCCGATACTTCGTGTCAGATCCGTACGGAAAACTTCGATTACCTAATACCTCCTACCTACTTTCAATGGTTGTCGCAAGTATTGGTTTCTTGGATGTTTTTTTTTGCTTCAAAGGATGTATTTGGTAAATAAAACGTACCGAATAGATATAAATAATTCACTAAAATTTAAAAAATTTCATGAAACCTAATTATGAAGAGTATTCCTTCGGTATTTCAAATGCAATTATATTTCCACCCACGGAAGTCCTTCTATACCGAACAAAAAAAAAACCCTCGACCAATAATAATTGATAGTGTTGCGACCTTTAAATACCTTTGAGAACACCAATTTTCCATCGGTAAGCCCTAGTGCACTTTGTATTTAGAGTTAGTTTGCTGTTTGTATAAAGTAAAGTGAAACATGTCGCGCCATGTACTTCGAATGAATGCGATGACCATTGGAGTCAATTGAGAAATTCTGCGGAGTGCTATCTGCGGTATGTACGATATTTTGGATTCAATAAAGCGGATATCGGATGCGTTAAACGTTTCAAAACATTAAAAATGAAGATTTTGTGGCAAGAATTGGTGAAAATAGCGAGGCAAATACACGGATCAGAGAATATATTCGGGTATAAGAGTACGTTGGCTAATCAGCTGTACCTGTTATATTGTTTCAGCGGTAAAATATATTTTACCGATAAGATTCACAAACAGGTAAAATATCTTTGGTATGGTATAGCTTCGTGCCAGATTTTGTTCTTGTTAATAATCGGTTCAACATATTTATGGTACGGTCCCGCCAAAAACTATGATCTTGTCGTGATGCTAAATGTCGCAAATGCGATCGGAAGTATTCTTCTAGCAGAAATTGCAATTCCTTTGAATTCATTATTCTTCAGGGACTCCATCGAAACGATGATCGACCGAGTTGATAATATTTTGGCCATCGAAAAAATCTCTGATTCAAAACAGAAGGAAGTTGTCACCGACGCGAAAAAGAAGTTTTTGGTATTTTTCGGCATGAACTACCTATTTTTGGCGATACATTTATCGATTTGTTTTTTCGATGTGATATTTTTATTTGAAGAAGACAAAGTGAAAAATTATCTCTACTACGCATTACCTATTTTTCTTATTCAAAAATTCAACAGCATCGGATCGTTTTTCATTGTTAATGGGATTTCGACGATGGTTTTTGCGATGATGGTGTTGAAAGCGTGGATTGCTTTAGGCGTAATATCATATTGGAGCACGATTTGGTCTAACGAGCTGATTTTTCTACGCGACGAATTAAATACTGCAATGCGTAATTTGGATGTTTATTACGGAGAAAACTGTACCAATTTGGATGCTTGGAATGACACTTTCGAACGTATTTTGAAACGCAGCATCAGAAAATTTCGAAAAATCACACTGTACGTTTTTCATTGTCGATCATTTCAGTATCTCATCTTTCCCTTTCCGTTTTTTATTTATTTATCTATTTTTTTCAGCTTGATTGATGATTTAAGGGCTTGCTTCGAAGTGTATGGTACAATTTTCGTTTACGTGATCTTTTTTTTCAACCTGTTTTTTCTTTATAACAGCTTTTCGGTAAGATTTCATACATACTCGTACATAAGCCGCCGATTATTTCATGAGGAAAAGTAATATTTTATCATTGCAATTTAGAGCGATATTCCAACGGTGCTGATTGTGAAAAACATAACGGCTTGTTTGTGCTGTATCTTATCGGTATTTCTGTTCTACTGGATTGGACAAAACTTGGATAACTTGGTAATATTTTGAGTATTTGACATATAGGCAGGGCCGGTTTTACCAGGTGGGCATTGTGGGCAACTGCCCATGGCGGCAAATTTTTCAGGGCGGCATTTTTTGGGGCATTTTCGTTCTTTGGTCAGAAAATAATAAAATTTTAAGTTTAATGTATTTTTT
>FIZU01000294.1:0-11453 GCA_900064475.1 Pseudococcus longispinus
ATGGACACTTTTTTAGGATTGACTCCAGCCATTAGACATATCCATGTCAAAAAGTCCCCAACTGTTTTCGCTCATTGCATTTTTAAAGTCCATAAAAACGTGATATTTGAAATTTTCTTAAAATTTTTGAAGTCCAAAAAGTTATTTGAATTTTAAAAAATTTTCCAAGCTCAAAAACGTCTGACAAAACGTCTTGAAGTCAGCTAGTTCAAAAAAAAATCTCACGAAATGTCTAAAAGTCAGCGTTAGGTAAAAAACTGTTGGACAATATTCTGATTTGAACTTTTCTTGAAATTTTTCAAGTCCATAAAGTTGAAATTTTCCAAGTCTAAAAAGTCATTTGAATTCTGAAAAATTTTCCAAGTCCAAAAAAGTCTGACAAAAAGTCTGAAAGTCAGCTTATCTTTAAATTTTCCAAATCCAAAAAGTCAGTGGAAATTTGAAATTTTTTCCAGATCCAAAAAAGTCGGACATAATGTCTAAAAGTCAGCATTATCTCTGAAATTTTCCAAATTCAAAAATTCAGTGGAAATCTGAAAATTTTCCAAATCCAAAAAAGTCTGACAAAATGTCTAAAAATTATCTTCGGAGAATTTCATCCGGAAATTTCGTCAGGTTTTTGGCGGAATTACCCAAAGCAAAAACGTAATATCCTATGCTAAAAATGTCCGAAAGTCATCGTGATCTCTTCCAAGAGCAAAAAGTATAAAGCAGGGTTTCCCAAATGGTGGTACATGTACGCCAAAGGGTACGCGGAGATGTCTCAGGAGCGACCTAGCGATAGGTTCTTGTTTTTCAACGGGGGTGTGACGGTGTCCAATAAAAGAGACCAGACCAAAAAATCGTTTTTAACTTTTTTGGCTCATTTTATGCAAAAAAAACTTCAGAAATCGAATGGAAGTGGTCACAGGTCGCCAAACTCAAAATTGAGTGAGTTATTCCAATTTGAAGGCAGTAAGGTAAAAAAAGCAAAAAAATTTGAATTTTTTTTTTAAACTTTAAACGCTTTTCCTGTAAAATTACGTTTCTGGTCAAATGGTTCCTTTTATTGGACACCGTCACAGGTCATTCCATATAAACTCGACCAAAGAATTGCGATTTCCGACTTCATGTCCTTTGATTTCACCCATTTTTTTTTACAAAATCTACCTACCAAACAATAAAGATAAAAAAAACCATTGAGTTGCCTCCAAAATGTCAACTAAATCAGCAGAAATATTGTAAAAACGGGCCAAAATTCAATACAAACGTCGAAAATTTTCGTAAAAATAGCCACAAAATCAGAAAACTGTCGAAAATCTCGTAAAAAATTTTAATGTTTTCATAAAAATCATCCAAAGTGAAAAAAATGATCCAAAAATTCGTGAAAATATATGAAACTATGCGGGACTGTTTTCCATCACTTGACAGCAAAAAAAAAAAAAATGGAAAATATTCTTGAAATTTTCTTCTAGAAAATATTCTTGAAAGTGCTCGTGCTCAATGAGCAAATTCTCGATGAGAATATTCTTTGTGTCATCACTGCCCCTACAATTGAGCGAAATCGAAATATGTACGTGAAGTCGAAAGTCGAAACCATGGTCGAATTAATATGCAATGATCCACCACTAAAATTTCAGGGGATACGTGGAAAAAATTGTTCCCGAAATTTAGCACGATCTCTGAAATTTTCAAAGTCAAAGAAGTCAAAAGAACTAAAATTATTTAATTCCATATAAATTTCCGGAACTGGGTGTAATAATCTTTGTAATTACAAACGCCCAGTATAAATAATTTGAAAAAAAAAAAATGTCTTGTGAAACGTCGAACAGACAAATTTTGAAACAATCTAAATTTTTCCAAATTCAAAAGCCAACTGACCACTTGATAAAATTTTTCAAAATCGAAAAAGTCAAAATTTCTGAAATTTTCTCAATCCAAAGAATCGTTAGTCTAAAATAGTCTGATTAAATGTCCAAAACTAAAAGTCACCGTGATTTCTAAAATTTTTCAAGTTCAAAAAGTTGAAATTATTTGTAATTTTTTCAACTTTTTTAATTTTTCCAATTTTAGTAGGAAGGGAATCATATTTGACTGGATTGAGGCATGGAAGGGACATTCGGATACGAAATAATTAATGAGATAGGGGTCAAAATTCATTTAAAAGTCGACAAACTGTCAAATTTTGCAATTTCGTTGAGTTTTTGCTGAAAATTTTGAAAAATCTAAGAAATGTTGCCAAATATTTTAAAAAATTGACTGATTTTTGAAAATTTTGTTGAACTTTTTTTTGCAGAATTTGCCAAATTAAAATATTTGTCAATTATACTAGAAACACGATGGTTTTTATTTTACCTGGGTGCTAGGAAAAGTTGATAATTTGTCAGAAACTTCACCAATTTTTTTTTTGAACATTATCCGCAAATTTTTCATTTCATCCCCTACCCTTCCTTGATTTTTGATCAAATTTTGTCTCTGGAGCATTTGTTTTTATTTTTTTAAAAGCACAATTTAGTTTTTAGGAAACAATCAAGTGTTCCAAAAAAAGGGGAAAAAATCCAAATTTTCAAAATTTTTGTTAAAATATTCGAAGATTAGTTGTTACAATTTATGATAATTAAGGGTAAGTATATTTTGTGTTGGTAGTTGCTCTTTTGAATGGGGTAAACATCAGTTTTCTATTTTGCATTGATTTAAAATTATCTGCACTGTTTGAAATTTTTTTACAAAAATAACCTATCAATGGAAAAAGAATTTTGTGCCTGCAATTTACAGGGTAGGCAAATATATATAACTGGATTCATAATGGGTTACCTATACTTGCTGGGTTGAAGGAAGTACTTATCCAAGAAACACTTTGTATGAGTGAAGAATCAAATAACTTATTACACTTTGAGGAAAGTTTTTTGCCTTTCAAAGTCTGATAAGAAGTTGCACTATTGGGAGAGCAAAAAATTGAAATCGTTTCCTAAAATCGAAGTTTTTCACCTTGAAGAGTAATTTATCTCAATTTTTCAGACAAAAATGCAAAATTTTCCATATTTTCTACCGAAAAAGGTATTTTTTTAAATTTCCCGATTGAAAATGTAATTATCTCATTTTGAGTGGCAGACTGTCTATGAAAAAAATTCTTTCTCCAAAATCGAGAATGAATTTAAAAAAATTTAAATACGTATTACTTGAGGAATTTTTTGAGAAAAAAATACAACATAAGAATTGATCTCAATATTTCCACATTTTTAGGGTATTTCAGCAGCATTCTGACAGAAAATCTATAAAAATCCTAAAAATTCGTTATTGTAAGTTAATTTCTAAATTTTTTTCCACAAAAGTTGGTTAAAATCTAAATAAACAGGGCTCGAGGCTGGACACTGCGTCGAATTTTGGATCACAGTTTAAAAATACCTCAGAACGAAGGCCATACGAATACTTTACATCATAATCACTGATCGATTCGAGCATCTGGAATAATTTCTCAAGTAATCAATCGTCCCGATATCGATATTATCCATCAAAAATACAAACACACACGCGTTTATCGAACGTTCGATATAAATTAATTCGATTACAAATACGAGTAATTCTAGTCGCGATAACGAGCTATTGTACCACGAGAACGAGGGTAGGAAAAAAACACGCGAATCAACCCACACTTCGACATACAAGTTACCTGATTGAGATTTAAATTACACCGACAACCAACGTGATAATAAATCTATCCGATGGATCGGGTCATCCTTCGTTGATTCGTACGTATTTTACAAAAGAGTATGAGAAAATGGTGCAAAAAGGAGGAATCGAGATGCAAGATCGTGGCTCGAGAAAGCGGCCAATCTGATGACCCCTGATGCATGCATAGTTATGAATGACTTGGAACAACATGGTGTGGAAAAGTTGCACACAGGCACACGGCAGGTAGTACGAGTATCTGGGCAACCAATTAATTTACACGCCGGCGTGTAATATAGCGATGAATGAAGTGTTCTTCGCGCGGTGTGAAAAAAAAATCACGTTAATTATTTTTTTATACGGTACGAGCGGGGACAGAGGAGGGGAAAATTGGTGGAAAATGGCGCGTAAAATTTACGAGTTTGAATTTCCTGGTATCGGGAGCTCGTTATCTGAGTTCGTGAATCGCGAGCAAGAGCCAAGACTAGTAGATTTAGTCGAAGGTGGTGAGTTTCAAGGCGAGCAGTGCGTAAAAATTAAGCCAGCCGTCGAGTAATTTTCTAGCTCTCGGAATCGTATGAAAAATGCATAAAATACGAGATACCTACGTAATCTCGCCGCGAACGTGGTATCTTATTAGAACAATACCAAGTTGAAGACGTTTCCAACAAATAATCCTAATTGAAAGTCAAGCTTTTTGGTACCACTGCCGTTTTAAAACATTCATACAGTAGTTAAGATCATAAACCTGCTTCCATGGGTTAACTATTCTAGTATTACTGCCTACGACAATTTACTAGTACACATGCATAATATACCTATTACCGATACCAACACAACGCATACGGATACCATAGGATATCATAGTGTAAAATATACCTAGCAGATTATCCTCCCACCCATCTCCCGTCGCCGGCGCATACTCCGTTTATCATCAAAAGTGATTAAAAGTTCGTTTAGTTCGCACGCGTCGTTTTCTCCTTCGTCTAGGTTAGTTTTCTCTCTCCGATCATATTTTTTGCAACATTTTGGCGCGTATTTTCACCTTTCTAATTACCGACGGTTGATCGCGAAACCGTTTATTTACGTTGGTCTTTGATTTTGCTCTCAATCGGTATTTATTGTACTAAAAACTCGAACGTATTTTGTGATGGGTTCGGTATTGTTGTTTTTCGGTCGTATTTTCATTTTCGGAGTTTTAATGCGTGGTGTGTGAATCGTCACGTGTGCATTTTTAAAGGGTAAGTTGGCGAAATTGCAATTTTTTTCCTAGTTGAAGTGTTTTTAATTTCACGAATTTTCAAAAAAATCGACTTTGTGAAGTTACATTTTTCTTCTCAAAATTTTCCATAAATGTTCGAAATTTTTTAATAAAATTTTTACCGCAGTTACCGGCATTTGTTCGAGCTTTTTAAACAGAAAATTTTCATAGTAAGTTGTTTCAAAAAATATTTTTATACGAGCTTTTTTTTCAATTTTTGGAAAATTATTTCAATATTTGTTCAAAAAATTTCAATACTATGCTCATCAGTTGAATTCCCCTTCCATTTTTTTATATCAATTTAAAAGAACGTTTTCATTGCACCAGCATTTTAGAAAATTAAATCCAAATTGAGTTTTACAATTTTATTCACAGAGACGAAAAAAATGAATCAAATAAAAAATTTTGAGTTCAGGAAATTATAGCCCCTTACTATTTTCCATCGATCCTTCTAATCACACACTGAAAAATCCCAAATTTGACTATTGAAGTTTTGCTTTTACTTTTGGTCACAATTTTGTACCAATTTTCTTCGTGAGTTTTGAAAAAATTTTAAAAGTGGTCAAAAAGAAATCGTGAATGAATTAAAATTCGATAATCTCGGTTTTTTGGTAAAACGGTGAGAAGGGGAAGTGAAACGTCGAATTTCAATGCGAGTGCATGTGACTGGAATGGCCGGGTACATGATTCATTTTTTAATCCTCATCATTTGAGGGCAAACAAAAATCTGTTTTTTGGTTGAAAAAATTGTTTTAACCCTTTCGTGCCTGGGAGAAGTCTGATGAATGAAATTTAGAATTTTTTCATCGGATCATGTAAACAGAGTTCGAGATTTGTTTCACTAGTGAAACTTAAAAATCTCACATAGGAAATAGGATCAAATTAGAATTACTTTTTATCATTTTCCTGCGTGACATTTCCTACAATTTGAAAAAAATGGCACTGAATCACTCACCCTCAAAAAAGAAAGAGATGTAGTACAAAAATTTCAATTCTTCTCCCCTCCAATTTTTTTAATAAACTGTAATTTTTGAAAAAAGACGTTTAAATTTTTGAGTTTTCAATTCACACATTTTAGGACCCCAAATGACCCAAAGTTGAAAACTTTCATACCTCAGGGGATTTTTTATTTGAAATGAAAATTTGTTTTTTCAAAGTCCAGCGAAAAAATTTGCAATTTGAGCTAAAATAGGGTGAAAATTCAAGAAGAGAAATGTGATTTTATGTTTAATTGAAAAATCTTCATTATTTTATCAAAATGAAAAAACCTTTTGAACCCGAGCGAAGCTAGAACGAAAATTTTTGCAGAAAAGGGCATCCAAAAGTTTAAATTTCATAATTTTTTACCACTTTTAAGTCGTCAAGCGGTTCCAGACCCCTTTGGAACCCCCTCTTAAATTGAATTTTGAAGTTGTCAGAGCAAAAAAAAATTCGATTGTCTCTGTAGAGATTTTTGAAACGACTGAAGCTCTAATATTTCCATTTGCCAATCGTAAAAATATGCAATTTTTCAGTTTTGAGGAAATTTTGGTTAAAACATGTGAAAATACGTGTTTTCAAATTTCACAAATTTCATCAGGACGACGTGATTTGTAGAAAAATAGATCATAGATCAATGTCTAAAAATTTTCAAAAAAAAACTTACCAATTTTCACATTAAATTTTCTATGCAGGAAATTCGTACTCACCTAAAACATAAAAACAAAAACAAATATCTATTAGTTGATTGCTAATTTGTTCATTTAGCATTAATCTGTTTACATAAAGTTATTACTTTTATGATGCTTTAACCGAATAATTTAAGTACTCGACACTCCTACATTCAGTTTCAAAAAAATTCAAGTTAGAGTGGCCTTCCCACAATATCGACCATCTTGAAAATATATACTTAATTCTTAGAAAGAGAAAAAAACTTCAGCGGTCAAATGCTCTTCATTCTGAAAAATTGGAAAGAAAAGGTGAGAGGGAGCGAGGAAAGAAGAAAATATACGAAATTTTCATTCACACAAATTGCATAGAAAAACACTCTGAATTTTTTCTCAATTTTATACGAAGTTTTCAAGGAAAAATAAAGGAAAAAGTGAATGAATATCTCAATTAACATTTTGAAAATGGACGAATGAAGAGCGAAGCAGGCAGGATCTAAAGATTGAAATTAAACTACGAGTATTAATTGATTGCTAATCTCCTCTTGAAATAATTTCTTATCATTAAAAAATTTATTCATCTATAGAACTAGCTACAAACATAAGCAATTTTTTTCAACCTATCTGAATAAGTACCTAACTAAAATTTATGAAATTTCAAAAAAAATATCAAGTTTGAATGACCCTACTCAAAATTGTGATCTCCTTGAAAATATAATTCTAGGAAAGAGAATATTTCGGCGATCAGCATTCACTGAAGGTTTCCTTTTTTTTGCAATTTTCCGTCCATTAATAATTTTCATTTAAATCATAAGAATTTTTCCAATGCATGCCCCCCCCCCGTTTGAGGCAAATATGTCCTGCATGACATAATTTTGCAGGAAATGTTACAAAGAACCTTTTATTCTATTTCATATTTTTTCAAGTTTTTAATATTTTTCAAGTTATTCACGTAAAATAGGTTTTTTCGAGTTTTTCATAATTCACTCTCTTTTTGTGACCCCCTGTCATAGGGTGAGGGGGAATTTTTTACATAATTCTCTAGAAAATCATATGGGGAACAAAGTTTTACTGAACTAATTTTTTTCTATTCTCGATATTTTTCGATTTATTTGCTGAAAACTGGAAAAATTCAGAAGAAACTCAAAATATTTCAAATTTTGGCAAAAAGACTGCACCTTAAGGTAAAATTTTGAAAAATTCTATTGTCTAGAATTGAAAAATGAACAATTTTTATCCAAAAAATATTCTGTATCCTTTCATTTTTGGAGAGGTTTGAAGGGGATGGGGAGGGAGAGGGGTATGGTCTTAAATTAAAGTATCATCAGTTTATGGGAAATTTCATGTGAATCATTTTTTGTTCTATACCAAATTTTCTGCTCGTGAAAATTTTTGAGTTAATTATAAAAAAAGGTGTTTTTTGAAAACTTGCTTCATATTTGCCTCAGCCTATGGTGGGATTTCAATTGAAGGGTGGGGGCAATGTATGGTATCGTTTTATAGGAAATTTTATGTAGATTATTTTCTTATCGCTCGAACGCCTCGAGTAATTTGCAAAAAAGAACACGAGGGGACGACCCACCCTCCAGAGGAGTTGGCAAACCACTTGAGGACAGAGGGTTTTGTGTGGTAACTATTGAAACTGCCTTCGACATTTTCTAGAAAAAAATTTTGCTACCAATTTTTTCCCAATTTGACTGTACAACTATGATTCGTTCATTCGAAAAGGAGGAGGAAAGAAAATGAGATATTTTCGTAACTTTCATTTGCACAAAACTAGTAATGCTCAATTATTCATCAGCATTTTCGTAAAAATGAGCATAAAAAATGAAAATCTCAATCAAAATATAAATCTAGGCGAATAAAAAGCGACTCAGGCAGGATCTAAATATAAAAATCAAACCAATTAAATCGCTTCCTCGCAAGACAATACAAAATAGAGGTAATAACCGTACGAGTAATTTCGCATCCTGCCCAATGAATCAGACAGTCAAACTTGAAATAATTCGAGGAAAAAAATTTTCAATAAAATTACGTTTATCGAGTCCAAATGCGACCTTTGAAAAGCCTCATAAAACATCAATCAAGTATAACTTTTTCAATGAGCAAATTTTCGACTGTTTTACGTAGATAGGTCTAGCTACGTAGGTATGAATTTTATCATATCTCGAGATTATCATTACTTAGGTAGATTTGCGCACAAACATGTTATTTTTTAATCTCTTAGGTAGCGAGATAACGACTCGGTATTTTAATTATTTACTCGACCGTTAAAGGTTTAAATTAATGGGTGAATCGATATACACCTAAGGTTTATGAATCATTTGGACAAATTTAAATTACTCTATTATCGAGAATTGAAATTTAATCGTTTTTTCTCTCGCAGACCAACTTACCTACACACTTGATTAAAAATTTAATCCGAGCGAGCTATAAAAAGCTTTTATGCGCGATCTCCAGAATTTCTCCGCACTTCAAATTGCCCATAAAAAATTTCCAACCGGCGCAATTATTCGCCATCCTTTGTTATTCAATTTTCCCACTCACGATGATGTATGTACTTAATCATTCAAAAGATCGTCCAGGCAAAAAAAAAGAAGACCTGCGTGTAAATTCAAACCACCATGCACCACTCGGGTACTTTGCCTGATACGTGTAGGTACTACATAATTTCTCTTTGAAAACAAAATTTATACGTCGTGAGACCTTCGGGTGCAAAACGGCGCGCAATTAACGTAAGTACAACATATAAATTTCAAAATAATTAAATTTTTAATGTTTCGCTTAATGACTTTCTAAAAAAGAGTTTAAATTCACGCAGTTTCGTTTTCTGTTCGACATGTTTGACGTTTCATTGTGCGTAATTGGTGTAAACACTCGAGATTTCGTTTTTTTTTTCGCCAAACGACGAAGCTGCCGCAAGCGTTAGCGGTTCGCGATCAAAAAATTGTCCAAAGATCAATTTTTTTTAACTATCACGATACGAAAAGTTCAGAGCACGAATAGTAAGAAGGCAGAAAAGAGAGAATTTCCAACGTGCGCTTTTTCGCCATTATACGCGTATGTAACTGACAATGAAAAAGAAAAAAAAATATTAAATAATAGCAATTTACGAAACTACGCGTGTTAAAATACACAAACACACATACGTACGTTGCGCTATGTACGTAGTATAATGTAGGTTATTTGAGAAAGACTCCGTATGTCTGTATATGTTTCTTTCTACGTAAGTCCAAGTATATATCTACGTGCTATAACTAAACCATCTCGTATTCGAAGCGCAGATTTAGTCAGTTTAATAATAGAGTTAATGATAGGCTATCAAAAAACATGTTTAGTCGTGATAGTGGCCGAGGTATCTATATGGCATTTTAAAGTTTTACTTTATTCGAGCAAACAACTCAATAACAACCGGTTGCTCGCCGTTCCGCTGAAAGAAATTTCGATAGTGGAAAAACAACCGCTGGATCTGGAGGAATGGCGATTGCCGGTCAAATCTTCCTGTTCGCGGATGAATTTTCGGTGGAGAAAGATCTCTCATTACGTTTGATGAAAAACTATGATCGAATTGATGTTTGTAAACAATTGATCGAATTGTCGCAGATTTCAATACCCCCTCCCTCATCTACAAACATCCTAAGGCATCGCGTTAGATTTTGTGTGACGTCAAGAATGGGTAGAAAACTTTCAATTTTTGGAGTTGAAAATGAAAAATGAAGAACTTTTATGCAAAAATAAGGATCAGAATTGCTGCATTGCCAAAATCCCGAAAAAATTATGAAAATGGGTCCATTTATTTAAAAAAATATCAAAAAGTATTTGTTGCAAGGAAAAAAATTAGCAGATCTCAGAAATCGAGAACGATGTGGAAAAATATGTTCGAAATAAAAATTTTCAAAATCTAAAAAGTCAAAATTTCTAAAATTTTCCAAGTCCAAAAAATCGTTTGAAATCTATAAAATTTTCCAAGTCCAGAAAGTGTACAATAGCCTGACAAAATGTCTGAAAGTCAGCGTGATTTCTAAGTTTTTCAATTAGAAAAAGTTTCAAGTGTTTGTCTGACAAAATGTCTAAAAATCAGCATGATCTCGGAAATTTTCCAAGTCTAAAAAGTGAACAGAAATTTGAAAATTTTTAAGGTTCAAAAAAGTATGACAAAATGTCTAAAAGTCAGTGTTAGGTAAAAAGCTGTGTGACAATATTCCGATTGAACTTTTCTTGAAATTTTTCAAGTCCAAAAAGAGATTGAAAATCTGAAACTTTTTCTACATCCAAAAAAGTCTGATAAAATGACTAAAAGTTAGTGTGACAGAATCTCGTATCGTTTTTTACAGATTTCGTCATCCCAAATGCTAAAATCATTAAACATTTTTGAATAAGTTTTTTTGAGCCAAAAAAAAGTGAAAATTTAACAAACTATACACTCAGCAAGGAAAGAAAATCCAAGAAAGACTTTTGAAAAAATAAAAATTCAATAATTGTAATTTTAACTGAGATTTTTATGAGCTTTTTTGAGCATACGAGTACTTTCCCTTTTTTTGACGTGTTAGTTTCTTTGTGTACCTATGAAAAGTCTAATTTATACCTATTATATAAATTTTAGAAAATTTTCAACGTTTTGGAAATTTGATCAAATTTTACAAATACTCGAGTATTTGAATTTTAACAATTTTTTCGAAGTTTGGAAATTTTACCAAATTAATATACTTAAATTTAATAAAATTTCTAAAAATTTACCATTTTTGTAGAAAATATGTACTTGCTAAAACCTAAACCATTCGAATAAAGAGCCTTCCTTGGTAAGATAGTGAAATCGGCCCTCGACCCAAATTTCCTCAAAAGTGGTCCTAAATGTCACCCCTGATGTAAAAACTCACCACCGAAATTTTTGACCCTTC
>FIZU01000298.1:0-11461 GCA_900064475.1 Pseudococcus longispinus
ATTCGCCCAACTGTTTACAAAGTTCTCTAGCTAATTCACCCTGAAGTTTCCTACCGCCTCTAATATATTTTATTTCAGTTTGAGATAATTTCTTACCGAGAATCGTATCAGTGTGATAAGTCAACCCGGCAATGATGGCGCGTGGGCAACATAAATTATCAGAGTTTTTAATCTGTAGTATACATTTTTTCATTCGCTTATCTTTGGCTAAATTCAATATTCTCTTCGCGTTTGTACTCCCACGAGGTAAATTCACGACGTGGGTTTCGAAAGTGCATTCTTCTATGTTTATTGTTTCGTCGGATGTCAATATCTGGGCTACTTTATCTTGTAATTTTTTAGCGTGATTATTACACTCGTAACCGGTGGAAATGGAGTAGAAAAATTTAGGATTGCTCATAATTAAATTCATTTTATCACCTTCGAGGAAATTACATTTCTTTTTGGAAAAATTCACTATTTCCTCGAGAATTTTTGTTATCACGTTGTCTCTAGGTATTTCTTTTTTAATACTAATTTTAAACTTTTTGACAAGAGTACGAAACTTTTTATGATACCGAGACGATATTTCCTTAATATTTATGAATTTCAAAGATAGTCTTTTGCGAGTAGGTTCGAATAAATCGTCATCGAATCCTGCGCCAAAATACTCATTTTCTCCATGAGGAGTACTCACCCGTTCGATCGGAGGTTCCAATTCGTTGTGTGGTGGATAATTTTCTTTCATTCTAGGGCGTCGTCGTCGTCGTCGATAATTTTTGGAGGATGCTCCATATGAGATGATAAAACGTCTTTTCATCGGATCGTATGATGGCGATGACTCTTCCTTTTCTTCTTCTATTTTTTCGTCGTCGTTGTCGTCGCTTTCTTTTTGAATAACCTTCATTTGAGAATCGTTGTCGCTTTCTTCGTTGAAAGAAGGAGGTGAGGGTGAGCTCTTCACAGTTTGAATTCCTTGTCGGTAGTTGAGTAAACCTTCTATGAATGGATCATCCGAGGGTACTGTAACAGTACCACAGTCGTATGGTTCAGTGGGTGATGCTGGTGCAACCATCAGTTTGGGTACAAAAAATGTTGGTCCTGTCTGCTCATATTTTCTCGTAGGAGGTGATATTTTTTTAGGTCGTGTAGGTTTTCGTGTAATGTACTGTGTTATGTCTACTGGTTCAATGTTCAAGTCGTCTTCGTCTTCGGAAAGGTGCAAATCTTCGACCAGTTGAGCGAATCCTGGGTTTGGTTGAGCATCTTCGTAGTGAGAAAAATTCGAATTTTTCAGCAAGTTGTTCATTGTTTTTTCGGCTGGTTCTTCGATGACTATTTCTTCTAAAGGTGTTGGTGCTGGTAAAGATTTAATAAGTTCATCGAATGACATAGGTTCGGAAAAAACAGAAACTGGTACTGGTTCAATGTTCAAGTTGTCTTCGTCTTCGGAAAGGTGCAAATCTTTGACCAGTTGAGTGAAAGCTTCTTCAAATCCTGGGTCTGGTTGAATATCTTCGTAGTCAGAAAAATTCAAATTTTTCAGCAAATCGTTCAATGTTTCTTCAGCCGGTTCCTCGATGACTATTTCCTCTAAAGGTGTTGATGTTGGTAAAGATTTAATAAGTTCATCAAATGACATAGGTTCAGGTTCAGAAAAGACAGGAACGTCATTCGATGTTGGTGTAGAGTAAATAATATCACTCAACCACTTGGGTATGTTACGCTGTTTTTTAGTAGACTTTGTAAATAATGTAGATTTAAAAGGAAAAATCTTACCCAATTTTTCATGTTGTTTAGATTGCGAGTAAATAATATCGCTTAACCAATTAGGTATACTACGTTGTTTTTTAGTAGGTTTAATAAATAATGTAGATTCAAAAGGAAAAATTTCTCCCAATTTTTCTTGTAGGTTAGTAGAAGAGTAAATAATATCACTTAACCAATTAGGTATGTTACGTTGTTTTTTAGTAGACTTTGTAAATAATGTAGATTTAAAAGGAAAAATCTTACCCAATTTTTCATGCTGTTTAGATTGCGAGTAAATAATATCGCTTAACCAATTAGGTATACTACGTTGTTTTTTAGTAGGTTTAATAAATAATGTAGATTCAAAAGGAAAAATTTCTCCCAATTTTTCTTGTAGGTTAGTAGAAGAGTGAATAATATCACTTAACCAATTAGGTATGTTACGTTGTTTTTTAGTAGACTTTGTAAATAATGTAGATTTAAAAGGAAAAATCTTACCCAATTTTTCATGCTGTTTAGATTGCGAGTAAATAATATCGCTTAACCAATTAGGTATACTACGTTGTTTTTTAGTAGACTTAGCAAATAACGTATTAGTGAATGGAAAAATAGTACTAAGTTTAAAATTATCTGGTATAATTTTCGTATTATTAGTTTCTAAAGCTATGATTAGTTCTAATTTTTTTAATTTATAATATTTGGAAACACCGTTGGCTTTCGCCAGCGAGCGTAATGTTACTACTTTGTAGCCCTGGAAAGGACTGTTTTGAATAATTTTGACAAAACTTTGAGCCATTGCGTCGTTGAATACGTTGTGTAGGTTCAAATGAATTTGACAAACTATTTATCAAACGTTGCGTGGTGGTATTTATAGAGCTGCCAACCCTATGGTTATCTGTGCCTGTGTGTTGAAGCGCATGCGCACCTGCTTGGTACCTGTGTGTTGAAGCGTAGGCGATCCTGAGTGTTATGTTCAAAACAGTGTATGGGTATCTTATCATTTTACGACAGTAAGAAATTTGTAATTTGTACCAATGACCTACGTTATCTATTACGTCTCATTGTGGTGTGTTGAAGCGTAGGCGTACCCAAGTGTTGCGTTCAAAACGTTGTATGGGTATCTTATCATTTTGCGATAGTGACAAAATTATGTAATTTATCTACTACGTCTCCTTGTGTGGGTTACTGTATATTGAAAAATTACTAAACGGTCTCGTCAAGCTACTGTATCGGATGTTGACAACAACATCTGTTGGCGTGAACCGTATCGTCCAAAAACTGCGCGCGTCCAAGGTCACCGTAACGCGTCGTTTCTAGACTTAGAAAAATTTTACGAGAAAATGTGCTGTGGTTGAAGGGCCCCCTTACTACTCATATTTGGGCTCAAAAATGCATATTTTAGCATATTTGTCCATTTGAAATGCATAAAATATGGGCATATTCTGAGATTTTTTCTGTATAAAATTCAAAGCTCTATTTATAATTAACCTAACGACATAGTTTTCCAAATCGAACATGTCAACTGTACCTATCTTACTTATTGTCCAGAAATATGCAATTTTTCATTCCATTGTTTTAAGTGGGTGGACAGGGGGCAAATATTCATTTTTGAAGTGGCTGCAGCAATTCCCAACTATACGATCCCTTCAAAAATGATGACAAACAAAAAGTATTTGTATACACCACAAATTGTTCTACAAACATTTTTTTCCAATCATTCTGGGCTATTGAAATTGTGAGTTTGGTAAAATGTTTGAAAATGCAATCCAATTTACTTTTATGTGTCGATAGTTGCCTACCACCAACAAAAAATTTTCAAAAAAATCATAATTTAAAGTACCTAACTATACAGTGATGCGAAAAAAATTTTATAAAACAATTGATGACACACAGGGTGTCATATAATTAAAAATTTCTTTAGCTCCTTCAAAAATAAAGATACGCAAAAACTGTGTATCACAAATTTTTTAAAAAATTTCTTCCAATCACACCAATTAGGTACCTATGTACTTATTTGAAATTATGATTTTTGGTAAATTTTTTGAATATGCAATTCAACATACTTTTGTGTCTTAATGGTTGCCTACCATTAGAAAATAGAGGTGTTAGACTGGGTATAAGAGACTCTCGGATAGGCTACAAGTTCGTACCAACCCCTTCTCTGAATTCCACTTAAGATGAAAAAAGAAAATATCGACCATCGAAAAATTACGGATAAGCAACGCGTAAATAATTGCAAAGTGCACTTCATAATTTGTGTATTTTCATTCAAATATTTCAATAATGTAAAATGAGTAGGTATTAATAAACGCGCATATTAGGTCACCTGCAGGGTTGATTATGTAGAAATTCACCTGTCCCGAGGTACTCGTATTTGTAATTTAATTTGGTACAACTGGTACAAGATTTTCTTCTGGAATGTGTTGGATTGCTGGTTTCTCTAATTCTGAGTCGAATTTCTTACTGAAGTAATATGCCCCACTGAAATGAAAATACATGCAACATTTTAAATATTATATGAGGTACCTAATGATGGTTTTAAATTATTATCATCTAAACTCACCAAAAACACAAAACGGTGCCTATATCTAGTACAACACTTAACAAACAAAACGCAGATGGAAAATTGTCAATTGTTTTCTGAAAAATGATATTGTATGCAGGGTAACTTATCGGAACTATTAGTGAAAATATTCCACCGACAGCATTCAATCGACCTGAAAATTTAATCAAATACGTAGGTAAAAAAAATCCTATCAAGTATTTAGACTTTGACGGATACTCATTAAAAATTTTCATGACATTTTAGACATTTTTCACATTTCCTTCAAATATTTGTAGTTAATTATTTAAAAAAATATATTTTGTAAAAAAATTATGATACCAATTGCAACAATTTTTCTTAATTTGTTCATAAGTATTATACCCATACCTAACAATTTTAACAATTTTTGCAACTTGCAAGTTTTGAATAATTTTTACTCAAATAGCTAGGTACAATGTTTTCAAAAAATTTTCCAATATTTTTCAGGATTTTTTTTTACAAACTCCAATAATTTTTTGCGATGTTTTGATAGTTTTTATAATTTTTCTTTTTGTACTATTTTTTATTTAAAGTTGGTACAACACATTCAATGACCAGATGCTTACCTACCTACCTAATTCATTAACATCATAATATTTGCTTATGAACGATATACCGATTGTCATAGCTGTCCCATGAAATAAATCAATCAAAGGAACTGCAAAAGAAAACAAAAAAACGACGAAAAATTATTGTAGATACCAAATGGGTTCCAGGTAGGTCGGTATTTGACATATTCCTGATTTTACTTACTCAAGTAAAGTTGCCAAATTTGAGTTGCAAAAAGTAACCCAACGATGGCTATTGTGTCGAAGGTTGTAGCCAAAATACCAATTAATCCATCATGGATTTTCAGCCATTTACTCAATAAAACTGAGCAAAATAATATTCCTAAAAAAAATGTCGAGTTTTAGAACCTGATAACCTAAGTTTTTATGAATGATTTTAAGGTAGGTATCTATATCATCTTGTGTTTTCATAAGTACAACTCACCGAGAGCTGATCCGGAAAATTTATAAAGCATAAAATTACTGTATTTTCGTTCGTCCCATCCAAATTTGTGCCTCAGATATGGATACAATACTGATAATTCTCCTAAAATCAATAAATTCGTAAATATATTTTCAGGTATTTAGGTACCTACTGTTGAAAAAATCACCATAATAACTCGATTTAAAGTATGTAGCTAGTTTTTCTTACCAAATAGAGTAAAAATAACTGAAACGTTTGCTAGCATCAGCAATGAAACAATGATTCTTTTACGTCCTAAATTTTTGTTGAACACAATTTTAAAACTATCCACTAGCAAGTGCTTCAAATTGAATATCTGACAAACACGTATCTTTTTTTTAACCGATACCGTCGTATCTTTGATCAATATCACACCCAGCAATAAACCACATGCTGACAAAGCGAAACATATTGAATAAGAATAGAAAAATCCAAAGGTACGTAAAATATATCCAGATCCACCTTTGCCCAAGATCATACAAATTAATTGAATTGCTCCGACGAATCCAAGCCTCATGGTACGACTTTCCATACCACATATATCGCATACGTAAACTTGACAAGCCATTATCATTAAGCAAATACCACCGCTGATGCTTTCTAAAACTACCCAACTTTGAACCGCTGTGATGGGCGCCCATCGCCAAAAGTACGAATGCAAACAGCCCGACAATGTATGGAATATTTGCCCAAAAATTGCAATATAGATCAAAGGCCTTCTTCTCCGACCAGCTTCGTCGCTCCAAGATGTTGCAAATATCGTGACAATAATACTGATCAGAACAACTAAAGAATGATACTTGAGTCCGACTTCTGATACGAATATAATTCCTCGTTTCCCATCGTCGCATTGTGTATTCAAGTCTGGCTCAGATAATAGGTTGAATCGGCATGCTTTTTGAAGAAATAAATTCATGTCTAAGCCCTTCATCCAGTCGTAAACGACGAGAAAGATAAAAAACGAAGGTTCGACGGTGATGTATTTGAAGAAAGTAAACATATTGTGTGATGATGATACCCAACCGAGTTAAAGAAAAATTAGCAGCGCGAATACAAGCTGTTAAGTTTAAAAACACTGAAAACAACGCGAGAACAAACACGAAAACCATTGTGAACTAAATTAAAATCTTGAAACCATCGAACCAATTTAGAAAAAAAAGTAAGCGGACAGATAACAGCTTATACAAGAAATTGTAGGTAGATAAGAAAGGTGTAAAGTCAACTTTATGATTTTGCGATATTTCAAAAATCTAGGATGACTGATTAACATAAAGTACAAATGTACCTACCTATTTTAAATGCTAGCTTTGTCCACGTTCCATTAAATTACTCGTTTTTAATTTTTGCAAAAGACTATTACGACTGAGTATGGACAATTAAATGATGATCAAGTAATCTAATTACATGTCAAATAATCAAATTTTGGTGCCTAAAGATAACTCGTGGTTCGTGCAACATCAATTTCTCATGAAATACAAATTGAAATTTCGAAGGATACTTAATCAAAAGTTATTGAAAATATCAAGCATTTGAAAGGAATAATAAGCTAGGTACTTAACAGAATTAAAGTTGATTGAATACCTAACAAAAATAATTTTTAATCTAACTCCTTAGAATAATAACATACATAATTTGAAAGATGAGAAAGTAGGACTTGTTACAAATGCACAATTATTCTGCACTCAAAGGTACAAAATTATTTAATATTTTCAATAACTCGATCTCATTTTCCAGGTAATTCATCTACATATTAAATACCTACGTAAAACACACACAAATGGGATGAAATTCGCGTTATCGAACAAAATTTATCGTCAATTAGAAATTATTCATCACAGCGGCACTTTCTTCATTTGATACAAAGCACTAACTACGTCTTCACATTGGGGTAATCATACTACGGGCTTCTTCTTTATCATCTGTTGTTTTAACTTTGTCGAATTTTTTACTACAAAAATATGCCCCGCTGAAATGAAAATAACGTGGAATTTACCCATAAACAGCTTATACCCGTATACCAAACGGTCATCTGTATAAATCTACCAGATTGATTATACATGATTCGAATGAACGAAGTAATTAATTTAGAAACTAATATGTACAAAAGCTTACCAGTAGCATAAGACAATCACTATATCTAGAACAACACTCAGAAGGCAAAAAGCAGATGGAAAAGTATCCAATGTTTTTTTGTAAATGATATTATATGCGGGGAAACATAGAGGAACTAGTAAAGCAAACACACCATTGACAGCATACAATCGACCTAGACAAATAAATCAAACATAATACACATGTAGGTAGGTTAGGTATGAAAATTAAATAATAAATACGATTAGCCTGAAATTTAAGTAAGGTAGGTATAGTGGGGTAATTGAAAACGAAAAATCGCATAATTTGATTTTGACGCCATTTCATCTGAATTTTTAAAAAAATCAAGTTTTCAAAAGTCAGAATTATATTAGACTGGATTAACCTGACTTTTTGAACTATAGGGAAAATTTCAGAGATACTGACTTTCTGAACTTGAGAAAAAGTTTATAAGGTGAGCAGCTGATTTTTCAAACTTAGAAAAATTTTGGACTTGTTGAGATTTCAAAGCAATTTTTGGGCTTGCAAAATTTCAGGGAAATCACTCTGACTTTAAGGCAATTTTTTAGAGAGAGGTTAACCTGCCTTTTAGAGATTTTCTCAGAATTTAAACTTCTTGGGCTTGAAAAATTCAAAAGATTCTGACTTTAAGGACTTATAAAAATTTTATTTTTAGACATTTTATCAGACATTATAACATTTTGTTAGGCTTCACATAAAAAGTAGACGCATATCCTTTGTTTTATAGGTACTTTCATACGTAGCATGTAAACAGAAACAAAACTAACCAGGAGGTGCAGGGGGCGGAGTCCTTTGGGGAGGCCCGAAGGGCCGAGTTTTTCTAATTTTTTAATAAAATAGATATCTATGAAGTTGGGCTGTACTTGACGCAAAAAATTAAAATTTTGGAAATTTCGCCAAAAATGTAAACACCAATTGAGGTCAACTAACATTTTATACTGATGAATGAACTTCATTTCATATTTTATTTTACACCGAAACTAAATAAGATCGTCACTTCGAATTACCTATGTACTCGTATTTACCCAATTCATCGGGTTTGTAATACTTGCTGATATACGACAAACAAACCACCATAGCTGTACCGTGAAATAAATCTATCAGAGGAACTAAAATCAAAAGACCGTTATTAATGTGAAATTCATAATTCATATCGAATAAATTTTTTATTTTACTTACTGCAGTATATTTGCCAAATTTGATTTGCAAACAGTAAAGCAACGATGGCTATTGTGTCAAAAATTCCAGCCAAGATACCAATCAATCCATCGTGAATTTTAAAATGCTTACTCAGCACAAACGAACAAAACAATATTCCTGTAAAAAATAATCATTTTTCAAGTAGGTACCCACTAAATTTCCATGATATTTTATTTTAACTATGTTCATTAGGACAGATCTGAAAAACTCAAAGAAGTCTAATTTGGTATTTTTTTAAATATGTACCAACTCATAAGTTGAAACACAAAATGACTCGACTCTGAAGACCAACAGTTCCTTTTCCAAGTGTCGGAAAAGGGTTGAAATTTTGCATGGGTTAGTTTAAACTCAAAAAGTACCTGCCACGTAGGTAGGTACCTATGTTATAAACGTTATCAAAATAGAATGGTTCAACTTTTTCTGATCCGTCTTGATGTTTATATCTAATAAATTTAAGTAGGTATTCAATTTTTCTAACCTAAAGAAGATACGGAAAATCTGTAAAACATATAATCGCTGAATCTCTTTTCATCAAATCCAAATCGGTATCTGAAATATTGGTATGACACGGATAATTCCCCTGAAATTATTGAACGCAGAAATAATAACAACATATTGAATTGCAATTTTTTCAAAAGTTGAATGTGAGGAAGAGATAACCCAAAAGTTGTAGGTACCTATTTTCAAGAAAAAATTTCTTGAAAATAGACTCTTTTAAAACTCCGGTACCTAATGGTAACAAATAGAACCCAATAAAATTTTTCAGTAAAAAACCGTATTTGCTTTTTTCAAACATTTTTTTCGTTGAATTTTCAAAAAAAATTGAAAATAGTAAAATTTTAAGTGCAAGTGGGGGATATAAGGGGGTTAAGTCGAGAATGGAAGATGAAATTTTCAAGTGTTGTTCATCCTCCTCACACAACAACTTTTTAAAATAAAAAAAGTGCAAAATGATTCACACCATGGTAAATAAACTATCTTACCGAAAAATGTAAATGTTACTGCAACGTTTACCACCAGTAGCATTGCGACAGTTATTCTTTTACTTCCTAAATTTTTGTTGAACACAACTTTGAAACTATCAAGCACGCGCTTCAACTTAAATATGTGACCAAAACCTATATTTTTTTCAACCAATACAGACGTATCTTTAATAAAAACGACACCCAACACCAAACCCACAGATGAAAACGCAAAACATATCAAATAACTGTAGTAAAAGCCAAAATTATGAAGGATGAACCCGGATCCACCTTTACCCAAGATCAAACTGAGTAATCTGATTGCCCCTAATATCCCAAGTCTCATAGTACGATTTTCTGCATCACAAATATCGCACACATACACATATGAACTAAATAGCATTAATATAACGCCTCCACTGACGCTTTCAAATATTGTCCATGGTATGACAGCGTTCATGGGTGTCCATTGCCAATAATACGAATTCAAACAGCCCGATAATGTTTGAAATATTTGGCCCAAAATTGCCATATAAATCAACGGTCTTCTCCTTCGACCAGCTTCGTCACTCCAAGACGAGCCAAATATCGTAATTATCGCGCTTAATGCAAGAGTTATGAAAATATACTTGGAGTTGATTTCCGATATGAATAAAACTGCTTCTTTTTCATTGTCGCATGGTGTACTCCGGTCTGGCTCTGTCGTTGAGTTGAATCGACATACTTTTTGATGAATTAAAAAAGTATCTAAGCCTCTTATCCATTCGTAAACGATTATAAAGATAAAAAACGACGGCTCGACGGTAATGAGTTTGAAAAAATTGAACATAGCGGTTACAATACACGATAAATATGCACATACGTAAACAAAACAGAAGCAAACGTTACAGTTATAATGATAGATCACTAAATCAGCATAAATTATCGTTGCAAACAATCGCGATCAGCCGACTTACTAAAACGCAAGAAATACATGCAATGTTGAAATGGAGATTACCATACCGTCTGGTTTTTAAGAATGAGTATATTGCTAAAACTATGTACCTAGTACCTACATACGCGACAGCCAAACGAGACTTATAGAATAAAATAAAGTATATATGAGTGGTGGGGGTGTACATCAGCATTTCTAAATATACTAGTTGCTGTTCACACTAAACTTACCTGATGAGGGGTAAGTTTTCTGCAAACGCTCGCAAGGCGCTCTACATGAAGTAAGCGTGAACTACCAAGTGTGTAAAAGAAGTCGAGAAAATCTCATGTGAGACCCGAACTAAAACTTGGATTTATTTCATTTAATTCCATTTAAATTTAAAAAACAAATGATCAATACAGAGTAACCCAGCAGTCCCCTTATACCCAAACCCAATAATGAATGAACTTGGACATTTTGTGGTGGGGGGAAGTAAAAATGCAGTATATACATCTATAGTCCGTGCAATTTATTTATGCGGTTGTGCGCGCGCATCTCCCGTTGTTTTTTAATTTTTCGTCGCGGGTTCTCGCGAGGCAACGAAATCGTTTCGGAAAACTCAGCCGCATAAATAAATTGCACGGACTAGGAAAAGCGAGACCCAAATTCGGGTCTCGTTTGTGCTAATAAAGTATTTACATAATAGGTACATAAATGTACCGAAGTTATACTGGTGATTTAGCAAATAGGTAAGTGTGCTAATTTTTTGGATTCAAGAGTGGAAATAATACATGGGTATCTACTTGAGATTTGGCTGGCATTTGTAAATGAGCAAAAATCCAAATGAAGCGAAAATCTTTCTATTACTTACACAATCACAAAGGGGCAATGAATAGTAGGGTGAAGCGGATTTTAAAAATGTTTTTCGATTTTGCTAATTTTTTGATATGT
>FIZU01000301.1:0-12078 GCA_900064475.1 Pseudococcus longispinus
TGGAAGGATCAAACACCACATTTCGAAATTAAAACCAGCCAGAAAGAATTTGAAGACAAGCTCAAAAAACTAGAATTAATGAAACCACCAGCATCATTTTTTGGATCTGACTATTTGGCAGACATCATATACATGACATGGTTACTCGGAATCACTGCTGTAATCGGATGGATTATATATATTGTATATAAGTTAAATAATAAGAATATCGAAAATAAGGCTAAAATAGATTTAATGGAAGAAAGAAAGGAATGTAAGAAAGAGATAGAGTTAGAACTGAAAAAAGCAACGAATTTTTTCAGAAAAAGAAAATATTCGGTATGAAAAATGAGGGCATTTTTTTCCCAAAAGGGGGGAAATTTGTAGTATGAAGAGAAGGCCGATGAATCAGAACATGCACAACATGTTTATGGTTATGAATGTAAGAACGGGCGTGACTAGAAGCGAAGGAAGTAAAATAAACAATTAAACAAATAAGCTGTATATATACGAGTAATGATTAAGAATGAATAACCATAAGTTAGCCTTAAGCAGTCTAAGCATGATCAATTAGATCGAGTAATGTTGAACGTAAATTATCGTGTGAATACATTGTACTAAAATATTATACCGTGTTGTTATTGGAACGAGGTACAAGAGATCATACGACAGGGATTAAACGTGGATTTTCGTTAAAAAATACTATTTTGCCGTTTCCAATCAAAATTTTTCAAACTTGTTAGAATAATAGACCGTACCATGAGTTATCTATGGAATTTTAAAAAAAAAGATTTCGAATACTTTTTCAAGGTCAAATGTACATTTTAAACTTTCTAATGGCCATAAAACGATTTTTTCGCTCATTTTTCTCCCTCAAATGGTTCATCTCTATTCTCTGTTCAAAAATTGTTTTCTTACAATAGGTATTTCAACGATACCTAACTACACCATCAACCTGCATTTAAACCAAATTCGTTCATTTTGTCACATTTTCCCGGTCATTTTGGGAACCCACAACCACAACCTCTTTCGACATGACCTATGTACTTAAAAATCGTGTCTGGATTTATTTCAAGGCGATATCTATCTTATATTGCAAAATAAAGAAAATCGCGGAACTATTAACTTGTTTTGCTCTTTTTCACAAATTGAGTATAATTATTTTTACTTGGGAAAATTTTACACAAAATGAGTTGAAAAAAATTACGGTTTCTTGATTTTACTGAAATATTTGCAATTTGTGAGAAATATCAAATTGAAATAAGTCCAGACATGATTTTTAGGCCCCTCCGTCATCTCGGAGGAAGTTGTGGCTTTCAAAATGGTGTTATTCGAGTAATTTAAAAGGAAATTATAAAAAAGCAAAAAATGAATGAATTTGGTCTAAATACAGGTCGATGGTGTATTTAGGTGGCATTGATGATATTTTGCAAGAAAAAATTTTCAACCAGTAATGTGCACATTGAAGGAAGGCAAATAAGCAAAAAAATCGGTTTTTTTGCTTTTTCAAAGTGACACGCTACGATATAAAATTCTGTGAATAAATGGACTTGTACTTCTCGACTAGATATACGCATTTTTTTTTTCAGAATTGCACAGCTTCGAAAAGGTTGCTAAAATGGTCATTAGAAAGCTTAAAATGTCCATTTGAACTTGAAAAAGTGCTTAGATTTTTTTTTGAAAAAATTCCATAAAAAACCTTGGTACCGTCTACTGTGCCTGCAAGTTTGAAAAAATTCAGGTAAGAACCCCACAACTGGCAAAAATAGAAATTTTCAACGAAAATCCAATTTTAATCCTGCAGAAGTGGTTAGGAGTGAGATATTCGAGCTGAAAATTGTGTCACGACCCCTGTAAACCTGGGTATATGCTCTTTTGACAGAATAATTAATCTTAGCCAGGCATTTTGAATTATTTGTGCGAGTCTAGTGTGATAAAAAGTAATTACTACATACATGGTTTTCGAAGAAGTTTGTTGAAGAGTTTTAACGTCGTTGTATGGTGAGTGAAAATTTTACAATTTTTCCTCCTAATATGTCATCTTATAGTATTTTCCCTTTGCCAAAATTTAACACTTATCTGTCACGATGAAATTTTTTTTAAAATTCGTGGGGAAATACTATACGAAAACGTATTTGAAGGAAAAATTATAAAATTTTCACTTACCATGCAACGACGCTGAAATTCTTCAAACCACTCTTTCGAAAACCATGTAATCACTTTTAATCACACTAGACCCGCACAAATAACTATCACGTAGGCTAAGATATCTGATCGTTTACAAAATAAAACTCAATTTTTAGCGAAATCCCGAACTAGCAAGCGCTCATATTGCCCCATTCTCCCCAATGATTTTTTTTTTGCGAACACTAGATCACTTATTTATACGCACCTATTCCAACTATCGAACTCCTACTCAGCTAAAAGTTGGATATTGGTAAGTTATTGGTATGGTTTAAAGAATGTGCTGTAAGACGTTTCGAAGCAACGACACTCACGAAAATGATTCCAAGCAACTATGAAGTAACCGCTTCGACGTTAGGTAGGTTATATTGTATCGAGAAAATGGTATAGTTCTTTTCAAAATTCGAACGTACAAATATTTTATTGATTCGAAGTCGTAATCCATCTGTTATTGAAACAGACAAACGACGTATGCATGTGGTTAGTAAGCAGTACACAAGGTAGGTACATGAAAGATTGATTTTTTCATGTAAAAATCCAACATCTACGAGTATTACACTTCGAGTATCGCGTCTGTTCAAACGCGAAGTGCGTCATATCTACAGGTAGATAAATAAAAAACGAACATCAACACCCAACTCGAAAAAATATTGCTCGAAAATGTTTTTTTTTTTCAAATGTATAGCGAAGTTATTTGGAAGATGTTCGTTTTGATGAGTTTAAGAAAATGCTTACTTGTGAAACACGGGTAGGCTACATCATTTGATTTGAGGATCCACTATTTTTCTAAAAGTATTCTCAAAGATAAACTTTCAACTCAAATCTGACCAATTATTTTTCCTGGTGAATTTTAAATGATTTTGTTTTTATATGTAGAGCTGTTATTGAGACGATTAAACCATGCGAAGAGTGTGTAGGTATTAGAAATGTTATAGTGAGATTATTTATTCGTACAGAAATCCGGCATACATGTACTTTATTAAGAGAAGAAACTATATTTTTTCAAACATAAAGTGTAGGTCTAGCATATGGAAAAACAGGTCGATATGAAGTACCTAGATATCGTTAGCGAATAGCGTAAATTTTTTCAGATTTTACGAAATCGTGCAGAACAGTTTTAAAAATATGAAAAAATATTACTCCTAGTTTTTGCGAAAATTTGGAAAACTGGGAGGGTGCGGAGTGTGAAATGAAGAATCTGGTTGAACGATTATTTCATACTTATACCTACGCTAAAAGATTTGTATTTCAATACAAATTAAAATTTTAAAGCATATACGAGTATAATGAGAAGGCTTCAGATCAAGGTTGTATTTTTCAAAAAGAAATTAACATTTTCGTTGAACGATATGGTACTGATAAATAATTTTGATCAACGGAATGCAGAATTTTTTAAATTTTTTACTGAGTTTTCATCAGTCCTTGTTACATTTTAATGTCTTACACGATTTTGAACAACATAGGTACTTGAAAATCTATTTCTTGACTTTTTGTCACGTAAAAGTTGTTTCGATGTCTTTCTGACGTCGCGTCCACGGGCGTCGCTGAGTTTCAAATATTGGAGGGGAAAGGTTTTTTTTTTTAGAGATTTACAACTATACCAAAGTAACCTATCGTTCATTTTTGACTGCGATTTTAATAACCCTGCAGTAATTGATAACTCAGGCGATCGCTACGCTGCTTGTATTTTTTCATACCTTTTTTTTACCAAATATTGGGGGGACACGTCCCCCCGTCAGCGACGCCCGTGGTCGCGTCGGAGGCAAGTATAAATCGATGTTTCGGGTGTAAAGTCGTGTTTAGAAAATCAAAACAATACAGTGTATGAGATTACTGATAGTACACATTTACAGCGAATTCAGGCAAATAAATAAATTAAATTAAATATAAGAACTTAGGTATTAATCCTTTTGTGGCTAGTAGTGATCTGACGGATGAAACTTGAAAATTTTCATTGCATCGAACATAAACTGAAGTCAAATTGATGCACGAGTTCATTTCCACCAGTGAAAATTGAAATTTCACGCAGGAAATGGGATCAAATCAAAATTGACTACTTTCATTTTTCTGTGTGAGATTTGCTACAAATCGAAAAATAATTGCACTTGACTATTTACCCTCGAAAAAGAAAGAGATGTAGGTATTAGCAAGAAATTTCAATTTTTTCTCCTTAGATTTTTTTACACTTGCAATTTAAAAAACAAAGAAGTTGAAATTTTGAGTTCGTTATTCAGATATTTCAGGGTTTTAAATGACCAAAAATTAAATTTTTTAATATATTTATTAAACGAAAAAAGTTCTCTCCATTTCCATACTGTACCTATGTACCTATGAAACTTTAAAACATGGGATATACTTTTGCTCATTGAATATTTCTTCGTGATTGAGTTTCGTAATAATTTTTTTTTTTTTAAATTTCGAAATTCAATTCCAAGCACAAAAATTCAGTAGAAATCTGAAAATTTCTCCAAATTCAAAAAAATCTGACAAAATGTCCATCGTCGGAGAATTTAGTGACAGAATTTCATCGGATTTTTCGTGGAATTATCCGTTGTACAAGCATATCCTATGCTAAAAACAAAATTATAAGCGAATTTTCGATTTGTGTTTGAAATTTGCGCAGAAAATCAGTTTTAAAAATTTTTCAGACTTCCAAAAACAATTTTTGGAAAATTTTATTTCAAACATTGGGTAAAATGTTCTCAAATTCTACTTCGTAAATTATCAAGTTTTTCGAAGTATGGTTAAAAAAAATCTTACACTTTTTGCAATCATTCTCTCGAATTTTTAATTCTTATGTTGAGATCAAGAAAAGGGTGAACATTTTTCCCCGTTGATTGCAAGGCACTTTCGAGGTGTATAGTAGGACGAAAATTTTTACTCTTATATACTTTTTTTTGGCACAGGAATCGTCATTTTTCTACAAACATGGGTGATTTTGAAAGCTGATTTCCTGTGCTCATTTTTAGCTCAAATCAAAAGTTCTCTTACATATCGACTACTTAGATCAAACACGTTGTAACCCACAAAATGGAAGAAATTTTGTTTTATTGCTTTAGGTAGTTGAGAACCCCTTCAGCTACCTTGTGGGTATACGACGTGTTTGATCTACGCAGCCGATAGAATCTCTTTATTTTGTTTTATATTTTATAAAAGTATGAAAATTTGTAATTTTTTGTCATTTGAGGTCCTGAAATATCTGAATCACAAACTCAAAATTTCAATTTTAAAAAAAATTATAAAGGAAAAAATTGAAATTTTTTCACTTAATCTCCTTTTTTTTCAAGGGTGAATAGTTCAGTGCAATTATTTTTCAATTTGTAGCAAATCTCACACAGGAAAATGAAAGTAGATCATTTTGAAATTATTTGACTTCAGTTTAGCTAGGTGATGCAATGAAAATTTCAAATTTCATTCGTCTGATTTCCCCTGGGTAGATACGGAAGGGTTAAATACCAATTATTTCTAAATGCTTAACCATAGCTGGAACCTTGAATATAAAAACAATTGACGTTATAGCGTAAATTTGTACGACATAAGATAATCGAAATTTGTATTGTAACTCGTGGATAATTATGAGTTACGAGTATGAATTAATAGCATGTAGTCCCATTCCAAGTCAAATTCACAGTAGATTTACCTCGTGAACCATATGCACTTATGCATCCTAATGTACTGCCGCCTTGGCCACGTCTGCAAACTAACAAAAAACGTGTATATGTTTCTTGCCGATTAGAACTATTCAGCATTTTCACGCTGATGTTTTGACAAGTAGCGTCTGCATACACTTTCGACCCTTGCGGCATCATATCTTCGCATAAGTCCTGGCGGGAATTGTCGTTGAAGTCATCATCATCACAGATCCTATCACTGTAAAACAATATCGGCATTTGAATCAATTTTCTTGGTAAAAGAACGTAGAAAAAGTACTAGCATGATACATGCATATGAATTAGACCTCTTCGAAAATTTCTAAATCCAAACAATCGACTTTTGAACGTTTTGTTATTTTTTCCCCCCGTTGGAACTAGTAAAAACGTGTCCTATGTTTAGTATTTCCATTTGTAGTATGAAAACAGAACTGACTAGGAGGTTCCAGAGGACAGAGCCCCTGGCGAGGCACGAAGGACCGAGTTTTTCATATGATTTTTCGATATTTTTTTAGATTTTTGAAAACTTTTATAATTTTTTTTTAATATAAGTAGTTGTAATCCCTGATAATACCAGCATAATGTCTAACAAAATGTTATCATGTCTGATAAAATATCTGAAAGTCAAATTTTAAAGCAAAAGTATACCTACTACCCATGAAACTATAAAACATAGGATATGATTTTGCTCAATGAATTTTTCAAGTCCATAAAGTCGTGATATTTGAAATTTTCTTGAAATTTTTCAAGTCCAAAAAGTCATTTGAAATCTGACAAAATGCCTATCTAAAAATCAGCGTAAAGGATTTTAGTGAGTGAATTTGGCAATTAAATTTTGTTGAAACATTTTCGACTTCCACTTCCAAGTAGGTACAAAAAGTCAGTAAAAATCTGAAAATTTTTCCAAATTCAAAATAATCTGACAAAATCTCCAAAAATCGGCGTTAGGTAAAAAACTGTCAGACAGAAGTCTGATTTGAACATTTTAAAAAATTTTCAGGTTCATAAAGTTGAAATTTTCCAAGTCCAAAAATTCATTTGAAGTTTTAAAAATTTTTCTAGCCCAAAAAAGTTTGACAAAATGTCTGAAAGTCAGCGTAATCCCTGAAACATTCAAGTCTGCCTGACAAAACGTGGAAAAGTTATCCTGATTTCTAAAATTTTCCAAGTTCAAAGAGTCAGTTCCAATGAAAGTCTTACAAAATGAGTAAAAGTTAGCGTGAAGCATATTCGGTGTTAAAAGAATTTCAAAATTTTGTGCAAATCCAAAAAATCATCTGCCCATCTTATAAAAGTTTCCAATTCTAAAAAGTCATTCAAAATATCTAAAATCGCCAAGTCCAAAAATTCATAAGTTTGACAAAACCGATTCAAAAAGTCAAGTTGATCAGATCTGACATAATGCCTGACTTATCGCGCCGAATCTTTAATAATTTCTGAACCAAAAAACCATTTGGATTCTCTGAAATTTCCCAAGTTCAAAAAGTCTGCCCAAAGTCTTCAAAGTCAGGTTTCGTTTTTTTGTGACTTTTTTTTATATCTGTTTTTTGGTCTCGTTTTTCACGGGTTAGGTCATCGAAAAAGCATATCCTGTGCTAAAATTGCGCTAAAAGATTATATTATTGAGTAAAACAGGACCTCGTATGCTTACCCGGGCCAACCCGCGAATACCGCCTCCTGTAAAAGCCCGCTGACCAAGGGTGTCATCAATAAACAGAAACACACTTGAAAAATGAATGCACCAACTTCGATTACTCTAGTAGACACCATGATAACCCAAACCAGAGATTGGTTTAAAGAATGTACTTTAAAACTTTTCGAGCAACGACACTCACGAAAATGATTCCAAGCAACTATGAAGTAACCGCTTCGACGTTAGGTAGGTTATATTGTATCGAGAAAATAGTATAATTCTCGTCAAAATTCGAACAATAGTACAAATATTTGATTGATTCGAAGTCGAAATCCACCTGTTATTGAAACAGTTGAACAACACATGCATAGGTATGGTTGCAGTACCTATGAAAGGTACACGAAACTTTGATTTTTTTCGTGTAAAAACCCAACTTCTACGAGTATTATACTTTGAATATTGTGTCTGTTCAAATTCGAAGTGCGTCATATCCACAGGTAAGTAAATGAAGTGCGAATACGAACTTCCAACTCGAAACAACTGTTTGAATTTTTTTTCCACATGTAAAGTATATAGCAAAGTTGTTTGGAAGGCGTTCGTTTTGATGAGTTTTAAGTAAAAAGCCAAGTTCTCTAGAAAAAATAATAATTTACAAAACAAAGAGAATTTCAAGCTCTACAATTTTCATTCCCCGCATAGCACCCCTACTTTGGCCAGAAAATCCATGTTCATCGGAAATTCGCAACGCTGATAATTTCTAAAATGAAACAACTTTGACTGCAAAAATCTCAAAAACTAAGCCCCCCTAGAAAAAAAACCAATAGCTTGTAGGAGGAAGAAAATTTGAAGCGCTACAATTTTCACCCCTTGCATTTTTTTCGTAGCATCTTTAGTTTAGTCAGAAAATCCATGTTTATGGGAAATTTACAAAACGTAAATTTTTTTTCTTCATTTTCTAAACGATCGACTTCTTGAATTTTCCATTAACATGGATTTTCTGACCAAACTAAGAGAGCTACCAAAAAAAATGCAAGGGATGAAAATTGTAGAACTTCAAATTCTCTTTCTCTCAGAAATTAACAGTTTTTTTTCTAAAGGGTTTAGTTTTCGAAATTTTTGCAGTTCAAGGTTTTTTTTCATTTTCAAAATCAGTGCCGTTCATTCTGAGCCGCCTTTTATTTTTAAAACTTTACTGAATTTTACCGTCATTTAACACCTAAAAGAATTCTTAAATTGACTCATCAATTTCAGTATTCTTTATATTTTCTATGGGATACCTACTTATTTTCCATTCCTACTTTTGAAAAATTAGTTTTAACTCATTCTATGTAAGTACATTTTTACTAAATTTTAAATTTCAGAAACCCTTTAGTGTAGTAGAAAATGCATTTCGGTCAATTTTGAATTTAGCGAGTTATCACAGAGGCATAGCGAAGGTATCTGTTTGGGGGGGGGCGGCAAAATTCTCAACTGAGTAACAAAAGATTCCCAACTGGTCAAGTTTCATAGATTCTAGGATGGTTGAGAAAGGGGGGGAGGGTTGCTCTAGACGTATTAGAAAATACTCTACATATTTTGTTTTGTTTTTTTAAACCATACTTTTGTTTTGCGAGGGCAAACTGCCCCAATGCCCTCCACTCGCTACGGCCCTGAGTTTTCGATACAGGTACTGATGATCAAGTGGTGGGAATAATTGAAAATTTTTCTGATCGGTTAAAATCGATTTTGTCTGTTCCTAATCTATTTAAATTGTTTAAAATTTATACACATTTCCCAGCTTTAATGCAGAGTCCTGTTTTTGTGCAATAAGTATACATACCTGATCCAAAAAATTGGTGAAAGAAGATTAGTGTTAAATAAAAACATCCATAGTACCTATATTTAAAAATCAGAAGCTTTATTTATTCCAAAACGTGTTTAAAAATAAAATATCCAATTATCAATTGAAATTTCACGAATGATGAAGATAGAATAAACAATTTTTAGCTGATTTTCGAAAACTGAAGATCAGCTATCCTATGTCAAAATTTTGTCAACTCTCTAACTCTCGTAATAACTGATAGAATGAACTTGAATCTTTATGAGAGATTCACTACTACTGGGAATAGGAGCCTTTAAATTTTTAGAAAAATCCGCGAACCGGTTCTCGAGTTGGCGATTGAAACTTTCAAAAGCTTCTAACTTCTGAAATAAAACAGTTATTCGAAATATGTAAATGACCTTTTTTATAGTACTTGAAAGAATGCACAAAAAATGTTATGAACAATTTTAATTTTTATGAATCGGTTTTTGAGTTATTCGCGATTGAAATTTCCAAATGCTTCCAACACCTAGAATAAAGCAGTTAGGTGAAATATGTAAATAACATTTTTGATAGTACTTGAAAAGCGGCTAAAAAAAGTTCAATACAATTTTATTTTTTATGAACTGGTTCTCGAGATATATGTGATGGAAAATTTCAAAACTTCATCACAGATTTATTCTATTCGTGAATTGAAAAATAAATACTCAGCAAAGTTGGATTCAAAACTTTTGCAATACCTATTCAACTACCTACATACCTACCTTTTTTTGATAGGTAACAACATTTCAAAATTCGGGTTTTTTTAGTAAAATTTTGTGATTCTAGTGAAGAAAACCAGCTTTTCTGACACAATTACTGCATAAGAGGTTTTTCTTTTAAAAATAACTTATATTAAACTTGAATTTTATGTAGATGATTAAGAGACGAGGTAGAGGAGTTTCGAGCAGCGTGTTTAATGCAGATTAACTTCAAAATGTGATCAAGCCTGAAGTATTTGTTTAAAATATTTCGTACTTTTTATGCTACGATATAGGCTTAAGTAGACGTTTAATCTGCGATGGTATGGATATTAAGTATGGATTAGGATATGTAAGGTTGATCGGTGTCAACTGGATACGATGTCGAATTCTCATGCTGGTGAAAATTGAAATTCTACTAGATGCTGTAGCAACCGAATCAAGAATAACTGTAAATTAGCATTAATTAATGCTTAGGTACATGTGTATTGGAGTGATGAAGACGGCGAAATTGGCGATGAAGCGGAGAGGAAAAAAGGGGCGATATTGTGTAAATATTATATTTCGTTATGAAACGTCGTCGAAGATGAAGACGCCGCCGCCGGTGTGTGATTGTGTGAGTGTGCGAGGAAAGTTCGCAGCAAATTATATTTTCCCGACGGTATACTCCTTGCACTCGTAAAAGGAATTAAGATTAGTGTAGCGAACAAAAGTTCATTTTGCGTTTGCGAGGGGATAGAGAACAATATGAAATGTAATCTACTTAAAGAAAAAGTTGAGAAAAGAAGATATGTATTGGAACACTTAAATATCAAAATCAATAACGCGCGAGGAAATAATATAGATAAGGGAAGAAAAAGCTCCTCTTCTTATATTTTTTTCCCGAGCTCGGGTGAAGTGGCGATTTTCCGCAGATGTTATAACTAGCTCGGATGTTTTATCGTCACTTCTGGCCGACACCACCGTACCGTCCGATATTGCGGTCTGCTTTTAACGCACATTAATTATATTTAACGCGCTTCATCTATACGTGGCGGTGGTATCACATTGTGGCCCACCGCGCCGCCTCGAGCTCAGTATTTTGAGCGGAACGCCCGACTAAGTCTGATGCTTAATTAGCATAGCGAGTGTAAAATTTGCCCAAGTTTTATGAGCGATCTTTTGATACATGTAGGTACACCGCGTAGCCTATACACACACACGTCAAGACCACACGCGTGTTAATGATTTTTTTCACTCGTCTAAAAGGTGTCATAAGCGGTTATACTGATTTTTCGTTTGCTCCACCACACCTTGATACGAGTAATTTCCAACTTAATTTGGATTTCACCTATAAGCCGGTTCTTTATCGTTTTTTACTTTTATTACAATAGATAACGAGACAAAACAAATGTCATAAGAGGTTCAAATTATGGTACAACATTGCTATTAAGAGGTGAACTCGGTTTCACTTTGGATTATCTAGCTGAATACGCCTCGATCAAACTGATCTCGCTGAGAGGTCAGTGCCTGGCGTTGCAATTGACGACCGCGTGATTGTGTATGTGATTTCTATTTCGAAAAGTTTCGAGAGATCGATGAACGTAGTGTTTTGGCAAAATTGCTGATTGATAAATTGTATTTAATTGAAACGAGATTTTAGGTGGGAAATTTTGAAGAAATTTGAAGGATGAAAATCGTAGCTCGAGTGGGTATTTTGATTAGTGATTTTTGAGCTGCGATCCAATCTGATTTGAGAATTAAGGATTCAGAATTTCTTCTTGAAAAGGTTGTTGGAGAATACTTCTTACCTACGTACATAATTGATCTCTTTGCCCTTTTCCATTGAACAACTGAATTTGAATGAGTTTCAATCGTTATTTAGGCCACTAATTAATCCATTGCACAGACGTAATGAAATCATAAATGGGGGAGGGCGGATGGAAAATTTGGCAATTAAAGTTTATGTGAAATTGTACCTACTGTAACGTTGCACTTTTTTTTGGATAAATTTTTTTTGGTTGATTTTTTGAAATAAACGTTTCGTTTTATTTGGGTTTTTCTTTCGAGTTCCGAGCGTCGTGACGCGAGAGATAAGGTGCAACGTTGGGT
>FIZU01000307.1:0-13503 GCA_900064475.1 Pseudococcus longispinus
ATTTGGACAGAATATTTGGACAGAATATTTGGACAAAAAATTTGGACAAAAAAAAATGGACTCTTTTTTAGGATTGACTCCAGCCATTAGACATATCCATGTCAATAACAAAAAAACAAGCATGAAAATCATCTTAAAAGTCATTAAGATTGTAAAAAGTTTCTTAAATTTCAGTGAAAAATGTTGTAGAAATGAGCTAAAATGTATTTTAAAAAAAAAAAAACAAAAAATCTCGTAAAATTGTTGAAAAATAATCCAAAGTGTTTCAAATATTGTAAAAAAATTTAAAACTTTAAAAAAATTGCAAAAATCAGAAAAAAATAAAAAATAATGAAAATTCGTGCTTTCTTCGTTTTTTTGTGCTATTTAAAAAAAAATTCGTGTAATTTTAGAATTTTCCAAGTTTAAGAAAGTTTTACATTATGTTGATTTTTTTTCGAAGAAATCTGGAAAATTTTTCATTTTGATTGGGAAAAATTGCATAAAGTTGAAACTTTTAAATTGCTAGTCACCCTCCCCTCGTCAAACTAATTTCAGTTTGACTATGAATGTGGGTGAAAAAAGATGGAAAATATGTGATCACGAATAACTTATATCATCCTTAAGAAAAAAATCTTAAAACGAGGTCTGACTCGAGGCTTCCAGCTTCGATTTAGACGAGAATAGGATTTTTGAAAACAGCATATTCTAAAATCCCTGTAACTAAAATTTCAGCTGCCCAAGTCCAATGATTTTTGAACAATTTTGGTAAATATTTCAGCAAGAATCAAAGCGTCATTAAATTATTACAAATTTTCACAAGAAAATTTCAAATTACCGACTAATAAATTCTGATTTGAAAAGATTATGTGCGCTCAGCATTTAGAGGCAGTTCTGTTAAAAACGCCGAACGATCGATTATTTCTACAAAAGATTAGCTTTTTGCAGCCAGTTTTTTTTTCAAAAAAATAGTACATAACTCACCACAATAAAAAAGTTCCACTGGAATTCTGCTAATCCTCGTCATCGACGTTCATCGCGTATTTTCGCTCATCCAATTCGAGTGCCTGAAACAGCAATAAAAGGAAATGGAAGTCATTATTTAGAAATATTAAATACTACTTAGAGATAAAAATCCGTCATCGTAAAATTTTCACAAATACGGTAAAATATTTCGCAAATTCGTAACCCCTCCTCCCCCCACTACTAAAAAATCAACAATCAAATGAAAACAGTTTCAACCCGTTTCCTCTCCAAATCTACCTATCCAAAATAATGCATCTAGCTGCCAGCTCCGAAGCAGAGTCTACATATACAATACCGCACGTATTCCACTTTATACCGTGCAACCCTTCCAATGATAAATTACCCTCCTTATATGCGTTGGCGCGGAGTTTATCCTGCACAGCATCTACGCTTATATTATATACGTAAAACGCGCGTAAAAATACGGTATAAAAAATATGGCGAATATTATACTTCGCGGCGGCAAATAATTGATCGCTTAGGTTAAATACTGTTTACGTCTTTGACGCGAATGATAAATCATTAGCCGAGTCGGCGGCCCCGCCGCCGTTCCCCACTTCCTAATAGACTTCATTCAGTTAACGAGAGGATTACACATCTGTCAAATACAAACATCATTAAGCGCTCGTTCACAATTTTCCTATGAATAATTGCTACGAATTACGATTTAAATATTCCCGTGTACAATTTTATATACTTATATATACGCGTATAGTACGTATACCACCCTGGACAATACGTTTTCCTCCTTGCGAATATCCCTTCACGCGGCGCGGCTATACGAGTAATCGTAATACTTCCAATTACCATTTTTTTCTCCTTTGCAGTTGGTTTGAAAAAAAATTTATCTCAATTTTTCCTCCTCATTTGCGGCCCGAGTAGGAGGAAAAAATTGCCAGCCATATTTTGTGTAAGCCCCGACCGTGTCGGCAGATCGGCCGAGGGTAACCTTTTGATATACTCGCAAAGGTCTACCATACACGTACATCTACATACTCGCGAATAAAATAACGAACGCATTCGCACACGGGGCCGGGTAGGGCGAAAATACGTGCACGCGCGTATACGGTTAATTTACATATACAATAGACGTAGACACGATTCGATCAAAAGAGGATTTTTTTTCACGTTGCGAAATTAAAACCGCAAAACTCGACAAAGCGTACATATATCTACTTATAGCGAGACGAAAAAAAAAGCAAAAAAATTCTTTACATCGCGAATGTACGTATCCCATGTAATGTAACGAAATCGTTAAGGTAATTAAATTCAGTAAAATCAAATAAATGCAAACATTCAAAGCGCAACGAGATAGTGAATCGACGACTTCAAACGCATTCTCTCTACAACGCTGTACGAGTACGTATACCATCGTATGTGTCGGAGGGTATACGCTGCGTTGGTGGAAACACAAAAAAAAAAAAGACAAAAGCTTTGTCAAAATGAGCAGATTAAAAATGAATTAAATTCATAGCGTAGCGTCGGTTGCCGGTATCAAACATCCTTCGAATTCTTTTACACAGCGATTAAAATATATAAAAATTCCGAGCCTATCGAACAATTACATTTAAAAATCACTCCGCCGACGAGTAAAACTCGCCAGACGCGGAATTATCCTCTTTTTTTCGAGGCCTAAACCACCTACAAAAAAAAAGGAACAATCTATTAATAGCCAGGTTTAACATCGCTATTATACCACAACCGACGTAGGTATCTGCGGATGAAAAAAAAAACAAGGGGGAGAACAATTCGAGTTGGTCTTAATTAAAAGAGATATAATTAAAAAGAAAGTTCTACGGGAAAGCTTTTTGATGCGATTGATTTCTGCTGTGAAAGACAATAAAAAAAGAGAAAAAAAAACGAAACGAAACGAAACGTTTGATTCTATTGCAAGAATCACGCTTGGGGGAAAAAGAATCGCAGTTTACTTCTCGGAATTATTTTTCCCCTTTTTCGCCATTCGCAGATAAGCAAATAACATTCACGGTTCAACAACTATTTTACCCTTACTGATTGCTCACTCTCCTTCTCTCCTTATATTTCGAATTTCCACTTCCGAAATCTAATTGAATTTTTTCTCGCTACACCAATTTGTTTCCTTTAATTGACTATAATGTTATTTTTCCGGTCGTAGAACTTTTTCTTCTTTTTTTCCCAATCGTCCTCCTTCTCCTTCGTCCCCGTCGATCTCTTATGCTCGGGCCGTGCCACCTTTTTCGCGCTCGTATACCTACCTACAACAGCGCTGACTGGTTTTCTTACACGTATGCATTTTTTTCCCCCAATGCCTCCGCAACGAATCGTTTTTTTCTTCGCCTGCTCCCAAATTCGTTTCGCTTGGTAAAAATAAAACGAAACTGGCGAAACGTCGTTATAATTAACCGAATTGGCTCGATATTAGTTGCGTTATTGGTGCGGTTGTCGCGATTCGTCTTCGCGTAACCATCTCTTCCTCTCTTCGTTCTTCAAAAATAACGAGTTCGTTCGACGTTACGGAAAGTATAACTTTTTAATTGAGTTTTCATCAGATGTTTACCATGTCGACAACACGAAATCGTATAGTTAACGATGATTTAAATTACGAATAGTTTTAATAAACGTTAAGTTCCTCTTATTTATTTTCATTTTTTTGACGTGATCTCTTTACCTTTCAAACTTTATCCGCGTATTTTTCCCCGCCAGCGTTGTTTATTCTATTTTCCAGCAGCTTTTTCTCGCTGTATCTCTATACAACTACACCCAAGTACTCTTTTTCTAAAAAAAAAAATAATATCTAATAAACGTTGAATTGATTCCTTTCAAAAACATCTCAATTTTTGTATCGCGGATGAGATAGATACGAACAGTATTTCAAAGTGAGATCGGTTGACGAGAAATTTTTTTGAAAGACGAGGAAAAATTGAGTAAAAATTGAGCAAAAATTGAGCTAAAAAATCTTGCAACCCTTTAGTGCTCAGTAGAGATCTGATGGATGAAATTTGAGTACACTGAAGTCGATTTAGTGCTGGAGTTCGTTTTCACCAGTAAGTTATAAATTGAAAAAAATTTACCCATTTCTTCAAATACAATACTTATTTCATCAATTTTTCGAAAATTGTTGTTAAAAGTCTAAAAAACTTTTGAAGTCAGATTTCCTATGCGAATTTGCTTCATTTTGTTTTAAATTTCATAAACCTATAAAAATTTGTAAATTTGGATCATTTGGGTCCCTGATATATCCAAATTACAAACTCGAAAAGTCAATTCTTTTTTTTGTACCTAAGTTGCATTAATAAAAAATTGAAGGTGGATGATATTGAAATTTTTGCACTGCAACTCTTTCTTTTTCAAGGGTGAACAGTTAGCTGAGTGCAATTTTTTTCAATTTGTAGCAAATTTCCTTCAGGAAAATGAAAGTAAATAGTCCTAATTTTGATTTAATTCTATTTTCTGTGTGAAATTTTAATTTTCACTAGCGAAAATGAACTCGTGCACTAATTCGATTTCAGTCTACTGAAAATTTCCACATTTCATCCATCAAACTCCTGGGTACGAAAGAGTTAAGCCGAGAAATTTTAAAATGATGCAATTTTTTGCAGAAAGTTACTCCTACAAGTAGTATTCTGCTGGCACTTTACCCCTCACTGAATTTTGTACTCAATTTTGAAGCCTTTTGAGGCGTAATGTTTACTTTAGAACTCGTACACTTGAAAATATTGTAAAAAATGTCTCAACTCGTCATTCGTACTCTTATCGATGCAATCGCTGTACCTGTGAAAAAAATTCTTGCGAATCATATCCGCCCGCAGACCATCGACAAAGTACACCCGGCACTTTAATCCGTTCAATTGAAAACCTACATGCGGTTTCGCCAATGAAGCATTTAGAACGCCAATTTCCCACTTTTCCGCTTCCTCGTCGCCGTCATCGCTGCAGATAGACTACCGTACATCGCATCGCACAAACTCGGACCAGCGTCGCTACTCTTTCCATCTTTCCATAGGTTGGTCGACATTCTACGTCGCGCCACCGCCGCCTTTCTCGGTATATACGCTTTGAAATTCTATCCCTTTAAAAACCACTTTCCACTCTTAATGACTGAACCGCACACGACGAACAAAACCGTTGAAAACCTTGAGTTACACATTTTTCTACGCCAGTGCAAATGTATACGTTTCTGGCGACAGAAATGAATAAACGCGCCTTTTTTCTATAGCAATTTACTTTTTCCGCGTCAGTCGTCTCCAACGTAATGTATTACAGCCGGAGCTGGAGCATATACGCGAAAGCCCCTTCAGCAGCCCTTCTCGTCCGACCAAGCCGACTCAACTCGTTTGGCCTACCAACGTCATCGCATTCGCAGGGTGTACTCGTAAACTACACACGTTTACACGTATACGCAATAGTATATGTCTGCGCGGTGCAGATTTTTCACGGAATTTTATTCTATTATTAATATTAAACTTGAGGCATAATTAAAAAGCGCTTAAGCGTAAGTAATTATTTACTTTTGTCGGTGGTTACCTTTGTAAAGGTATCGTTGATGTTCTGGGAGAAGCAGAATGGGTGCATGGGCTAACAATGTACGTAGCTGTACAAAAAGCAACTTAACCCCTTTTAGTGCGAAAAAAATGTTGAAAAAGCATCGAAACTGGCGGCAATGTTCATCGAGCTGAATTTTTCGGGGTAAAAAAATTTATGGGAACGTAGAATTTGAAAAGCAAAGAACACTTTACAAACGAAATCAAAATTCACGATCTTTGAAAAATTGCGATGCATTCGAGATATTAAAATTCTGTAAATCGGAACCGATTAAAGTATCGGTGTCAGAAAATTTTACAATTTTCACGTGACCTTTGAATGAACAGAAAGCAGAATACTTACGTTTGGAAGACATAAATTTGTATTGTCTTTGAATTTTTTTCCAAATCTTGCAAATTCGTCCCATTTTGATTTATCTTTATGAAATTTTGAAAATCACGAATCTTAGAGCCAATATTGAACCAAATTATTTGAAAAAAACAACAAAATCCCTTCGAAAAAATTCTATTCGATGTTTCAAAATATCATTTGAGTGCATTTGTGTCAATTTTTTCCAAAGTTGAAAACACATCAAACTTATTGTCTTAATTTTTTGGCACTTTGAAATTTTCCAAAAATCATCAATTTTGGGGGGGGGGAGTGACATGGCTGATTTTTTTCAAAATTTAGTGGTACTCTTAGGTAAACATATATTTTTTCGAGGCTCAAAAACTATGGCAACAGTGTTAGAAAAATTCAAAACTGAGAAAAACGTTCTTGGATGTCTTTTTTATACATGAAGGGGAAAAAAATTTGAATTTTTTTTAGAACCCAGCCCTGCAGTTTGGTGTCATTCCATGAGAAAATGACCCAAAAAAAAATTTAGTCCGATCGATGCATACTAACTCGTCCCTCAGCGATCACTTTGAAAATTGAACATAAAGACCGCGAGCTCAGTATTTACCACGCGTCGTAGTGCAGTAACGTTAAGCTCGGACTTGTGTTCAATTTTCAACGTTGAAAATGACGTAAAAGTGAATGAAAATTCAATATTATTGTGTAAAGTAGGATGAAATTTTTTTCAAATTCCAAAAGTATTATATTTTCACTGAAACTTTCGTAAAAAACAGTATAAAAGTTCCCAAATTGTCGAAAAAATTGTTCAAAATACAAGAAAAAGTAATACATTTTTATCAAAATCGCAGGAAAATGTTGGAATATCAACGAAATTTCTTTCAAAATCATCAAAATATTACAAAAATTCAACGTTTCTTTGAATTTTAACCTGAAAATTCAGAACAATTCGAATCAAATTTTGAAAATTTTTATATTTTATTGAATTTTTAATCAATTTTTAACTGTAACTTTATATTTTATACTGAATTAAATTGATAACTTAAAAAACCGAAAAACACTACGCTTTGAGTTGATTTTGGGAAAAACACTACTTTCAATTATATTACCTCAAAATTGAAAACACTAATCGAGTTTCTGATGAAAGATATTTCCCTTATGGCAAATACATATCAAAAATTCACTTTTCAATTTCAATTCCTTTCTCAATTTAAATTTTTATGAAATTTTTCTTCATAAGTTACAATTCATTTTTTACTTCATTATTACTTTCAATTTTTCAAATAAAAAATGCATGCTCTTTCGAACATCTTACGCCCTTTTTTCCATTTTTCTGCCAAAAAAATAATTACACGCGATAGAAAACGATCCGAATGAGTTCCTAGGATAATGAATCGAAACAAACTTTCACAGTCCGCACGCCAAAACAGCCGCGAGTAAATTCGACCAAAAAAACCACTCTGGAAGGAGAAAAAAGTGTAAAAAACACGCGCGTATTTTGTTCTTTCATCACGCGATCGTTTAATTTTCTATCGAAAAAATTCCTCGCCGGCAGCCTGCGGCCAGCAGCAAACGTCGACATCGCCTTCTTCTTTGACGGAGCTAAATTCTTTTTATTTTTCGGCTAAAATTACCAAAGAAGAGAGAAGACGAAAAAAAAAAGACGAAAAACAGAGGAAGAAAAAAAGGCTGTCCCTCTTTTGTAACCTTTTACACAGTTTACTATACGAAATCGACGTTCCGCGGGCAAACCGAGGGGAAAAGTTACACACCGCGTCGTCGTCTTGCTCAAAGGATGTCGACGAAAATGTGGTCGCTGAGGTGGGACGGGGTGCGGATAAGGTGGGGCCGAACAGGGCGTAAAAAACAAAAAAACTTTCTTTATTGCTTAATTTCCATACAAATACGTATGTACGTCGTTGTGGAACCTTTTTTGCGAGCTTTTTGACATCGCTTTGATTGCCATATACGGGCACGGATTAATATTGTGACAAAACGTCGAAAATAGCCTTTCTGCGGAGCGCCGAAAAAATGTATTTTTTTTTCCTTACCTCGCGAAACTTAAACGGAGCAAAAAAATTTCTACGTAAGTCGCGCAATCGACTAAAAATATATAGAAAATTGCGCTACAACGCGTGCGATGGTAAAAAAAAATATATAAAAAACTCCCGCAGTACTATACCTAAGCATGTAAATATGCACAGATACCAGGTCGAAGATAATAACGTTTTCTATCGTACATTCTACACTCCATTAAGCCTTTGGGCACATGTACGTATGTGCAATGTATCTCACTACACAATACACGCCAATATATGCGAATAAACGTTCAACTATAAAACGTACGTAGATATGTATTGCACGAGTATGATATACCTGCACATCTACATCAAAACGAGCCCGATAAAAATACTCCGACAGATACAGCCGAGTCGCGTGTGTTGGTGGCACAACAGTCAGTCACCTAAATAAAGCATATCCACCCTCGAAAATATCCTTCCGCCCCATGAATCGCACCTAAGATGAAATTAAATCATCCATAAATTTATACTCGCGTTTTAACGCCGACTCGCGCTCACTTGTTCGGCTATAGGTAAAAAGGAGAAAAAAATACGTCGAGAGATTTATTTATGGAGTATTTTCACCTCGTCAGTCGCGCGACTCGGGACTCGAGACTCGAACAATGCCACCAATGGTTTGCGGTTTACTTTGGTGGTGTTGTCAGTCGTATATCGTATAAGTGTAATTTCGTAACGGTACACCAAGTTTTGAGCTTTTCTTTCGGCAATTCTACATACCTACTGCACGTAGATAGCTACGTAAATTGTTTTCAACGTTATTAGAGATTAATTCGAATGAAATTGTTTTCCGCAGTTCCTCCAGACATTGTATACGAAGAAACCAGCGCCGATCTATCAGTACGCGAAGGTGATAATGCATCGCTCATATGCCGAGCTAAGGGGCATCCCCAGCCCAGGATTATTTGGCGAAGAGAAGACGCCGAACTCATCATGTTTCGTCGAAGTCTTCGAGATATAGTGAAAAGTGAGCGTTAAACAAAAATCATTTAATAGCTAATACTCTCTCCCTCGCTTGCTAACGATTACTACTTCTCTTTTGAAAACCTCAACATTGAGGAAACTCCAACAATCTACAGCCCTCAGTCGGAATTTTTAGCATTGGATATGCTTTATCGATGAGTAAAACATCGAAAAACGACCGACAGATTTCGACCCCTGACTCTTAGACATTTTGTCAGACTTTCATAAACTTAAACATTTTTTCAGATTTCCATTGACTTTTTGAACTTTGAAAATTTTAGAAATAATGTTGACTTTTAGACATTTTGTCAGACAGATTTCTCGAACTAGGAAAGTTTCAGAAATTGACTTTTAGACATTTTGTAAGACTTTCATGGACTCAGAAAAAATTTACAATTTCTACTTTTTTTTGGCGTTGGAAAATTTCAGAGTTGTCTAACAAACACATCAGACTTTTTGGACTAAAAAAATTTAGAATTCATTCTGATTTTTAGATATTTTGTCAGACTTTCTTACTTGGAAAATTTTTCAGATTTCCATGGCCTTTTTGAACATAGAAGATTTCAAAGATAACGCTGAATTTTAGACATTTTGATGGCAAAAATCATTTTTGGTCAAAATCATCGTTTTTTTGTCATTTTTCATTTTCTAGTTCAAAGTGTCATTTTTTGTTAAAATTGTCGATCTATGTCAAAATTGCCATTTTTTGGTCAAATTTGTGATTTTAGAGTACAAATTGTCATTTTTAGTCAAAACCTCCGTTTTTCATAAATTGTTTTTTTTTTGACAAAATTGTGAATTTTTGGTCAGAATTGTCATTTCAAAGCAAAAATCGTCATTTTTTGTAAAAATTATCATTTCAGGGTAAAAACTATCATTTTTGGTTAAACTAGTAATTTATGGTCAAAATCATTATTCTTTGTCAAGAATGTAATTTTTTGGTCCAAATTGTGATTTCAGAGTAGAAAATGTCGAAATTATCATTTTAATTTAAAAATTGACATTTTTGGTTAAAAAGGTTGTTTTTTGTCAATTGTCATTTTTTTTTGTCCAACTTTTGAATATATTAGTAAAAATTGTCATTTCGAGGTAAAAATTATCTTTTTCGTAATTTTAGGCTTTTTTAAAAATGTCCAAAATGTCCAAAAGTCAGCATTATCTCGGAAATTTTCAAGTTCAAAAACTCAATGGAAATCTGAAAAAAAATTTCGAGTCTAAAAAAGTTTAACAAAATGTCTATAAGTCACGGAAAATGTCTGTGTTACGAACAGACGGACAGACACATCGTGGATTTTATATAGGTACCAGGTGGCTGGGTCGCTTCGCGGCTCATCCCCCTAGCTGCTGTTCCGTACTAACCGATCTCTCTTTGATTGGAAAAATTTTCATGTTTCATAAAGTCTGACAAAATGTCTAAAAGTTGAAAATGTCAGCGGTACAGACAGACACGTCAAGTTTTATTAAATCTGGCATCAGACCAAAATCGTGATTTTAGCCAAAAATGTTGTTTTTTGTAGGAATTTCTATTTTTTGTTCAAAATCGTCATCAATTTATCGTCAAAATTGTCATTTAAAAGTGAATATGGTAATTTTCAGGATAAAACCTGTTACTTTTGGTCAAGATCGTTTTTTTTTTTTTTTGTAAAAAATACCAGTTTAGGTCAAAACTGTCATTTTTAGTTAAAATTCTCAGTTTTTAGTTAGCATTGTTATTTTTTTATCAAAATTGTCATTTCAAAGTAGAAATTATCATTTTAAGGTAGAAAATGTAATTCCTGGTTGAAATCTTCGTTTTTCATCAATTGTTTTTTTTGTCCAAATTGTGAATTTTTGCTCAAAATTGTCATTTTAAGGTAAAAATTGTTATTTTTGGTCCAAATCGTCATTTTTTGAAAAAATTGTCTTGAATTGTAATTTTTGGTTAAAACTGTTGTTTTTCATCAATTGTCATTTTTTTTGTCCAATTTGTGAATGTTTTAGTCAAAATTGAAATTTTAAGGTAAAAATCATCATTTTGGTCATTTTAGACTTTTTTAAAAATGTCACATCAACATAAAGTCTGACAAAATGTCTAAAAGTCACAAAAAATGTCAGCGTTTCGGACAGACAGACACGTCATGGATTTTAAATATATGGATTTCGCCATTGCTTCGTCTTGCTTCAGATTTTCAAAGTCCCCGAATCCATTTTTTGGGTTATTTTGACCCTTAATCAAAAATACGTTGGGAGGTGAGGGGTTTGGATCCAAAATTCAAAATTTTTTGACGTCATTAAGCGAAGAATTAAATTGTAAGTTTTTGGATCTCTCCAGCTCGTTTCTGATGTTACTTCACCAAAAAAGGTAAAGGGTGGGGCTCGACTCAAAATTTTAGAAAATTTTAATTTGGATGTCCATTCTGTAGAATGATATCCTTTTTTGTCTCTGAAATCTATTAATGGGGCAATTTTGGACAAAAATCTCAAGGTGCCCTGGAAGGTGTAGCGGGTAGATCGAAAATCAAAGGTGTGGGAATCAACATGTTTTATGTAATTTCACTGAAAAAAAAAGGGATTCTCCAATTAGTTGTCGAAGAAGTGTATGTTTTTCAAAACTTATGGCAAATTCAAAATTTTAGTATAAAGTTCGTCGTTTAAAAATTTCGCTGGGGGGATCACAGTTTAAGTTATAGAGTACAGCATTTTCCTACCGATACGTGAAAAAATATGAAAAAGTACGAATTTTTTCTATTTCAGAAAATACCCTAAAAAGCCACGAATTTGTTTCAAAAAAACATTTTTTTAGCCAACTGTCACGATGTTGGGTCTGGTAGTTTTCAACTTTTCTGCTTATTCGACCCGTCTTGATTTTAAAATTTTGGGTTTGGACCTTTTTTTCTCGTTGGATCGAGATTTTCGTGAAAATAGGAAGCATTTAAATGCCTCTCGAAGCCAGTAGATTCAAACCATATTGAAGAAAGATGGTTACAAATGTATGTACTTTGAGAAAAATAGTATTACTCGATAATTAATTTGGAAAAAATAAACTTTAGCCATCTCCATACGTAAATTATGCACAGTACGTGCAACATTCGATGTATTCCGTGTCAAAAACTTCAATAACCAACTTCATAATGTGTTTTCAAACGTCACCCTTCAGCTGTAGGCTACAGTGCACCTTCCTAAAAACACCTACTCCTATAGTTCTTATATAGGCGCATAACACGCTGTCAAACTTTCGTCAGATACTTAACGCTGTTATAATTACACTTGACGTTTATACCAGTGTAGAGAAAAGACGACTCTCGAAACATTATTCATTATTTACCACCGAACAAGCTTTCCCTCTCTATCTCTCGTATCTACCTTATGTTATACCTAACACAATCTCACCGCACACAACGTTTACGTAGACGCAGAGTCGTACCCTTCTTCGAGGTATTTACACTCGCAAATATTTGATATGAAATTTACTTGCGTAAAGATTTCCTGCTTCTTGTACGTACGAGTATATAGATAATGATAAAAGTGTGGCTGTGGTTGTTGCCGAGCAGAAGGAATGGTTCTGCGGCTGTACGCAGTTGAAACAAAAAATAATTACGTGCGAGTGCGGTGTTAGCGATTTCGTCGAGTCCGTCGACGATGCGACGTACGAAGCATAACGCGTGAGATGAACTTTTGCCCGCGTATCAACCGATTTGTGTATTCTTACATCGAGTCGAAGCGATGGGGAAATTCCACGCTGTTCGTGTATAACTTTCACATATCTTTGGCCATAGTTTTAGGGTAAATATTCCACTTTTGGTGGCAGAGTGGCCGGAAAACCGCCCATGTACGAGAAAACAAACCGCGTGATACGATTTCAATTTTACGCTAGCCTTAACACCACTGTACCGTACCGGTATCGGGCCGGATGCAACCTTGAAATATTACGACTTCGTCAGAATATCGAAAGTATCTGCCGCGGAGAAAAGTTTCTACGAAAATCTGTCTCATGCTGTGTCGCAGATTTTGATCGTATATCAACACCGCAAACGCGGCATCGAATACCGCAACTTGCTTCTGTGAGTTAGATTGGTGTAGATGCGACGATTCGAAGGGGTTGTATTTCGTCGAGAGATGCTTCTGATTGGTGTAACTCATTTTCAGACGGATGTAGTGCAGGAAATGGAGAAATTGGATAAAATCCTTTTGACGAAGGCATTGCGTGAGTAATCGTCGAGAGTATCGATGTAATGATTGAAAAGTGTGGAAGTTTGTGAAATTTCTATTACGATCGTTCTTCAGTATTCTATGAAAATATGTACCAGTTGAAGAGGGAGAGATGTGTGGTTATCGGGGTGAATTTTTCAATTTCAAAAACTTGAAAAATTTTGCTACGATGAATTTTTTCTCTGCATTATGAGTTGAAATCTGAAAATTTTTCTAAGTATAAAAAAGTGTGACATTATGTCTAAAAGTCATCATTATCTATAAAATTTTTCAAGTTCAAAGAATCAATGAAAATCTGAAAAATTTCCAAGTCCAAAAAAGTGTGACAAAATATCTTAAAGATTTCGTGTCGTTTTTCGTGGACACGAAATTGGGACAAAAAATTGGGACAAAAAATTTGGACACTTTTTCAGGA
>FIZU01000317.1:0-21483 GCA_900064475.1 Pseudococcus longispinus
AAGTTATGTTCAGACAATAGCCCCATTCATCGCTAGCAGTCCATATATATAAAGTCAATGGAGCAAACGCCCCAAAAAACCTTGAAAGTAAAATTGGTTCATAGATAATGATAGGATATAGGACAAAACAAAAAATCAGCGTCCTACAGAAATTATGAGGTGGAGAAACTACTATTTCGTCATGTTTTGAACTTCGAGTCCTTGAATGATGCCCATGAATCCATTTACAATGACTGAAAGGGTCGCTTTTGTCATGTACTCGTAGTCTTGGTGGGTATCCAAGGAGTTTTTAAAGGGGTTCCGAGCTTCGAGTCTCCATTCACGCTAATAAACTATATTTTACGAAGACCATTTTTCCATGTCTTCAATGTTGCCTGATTACTATAGACCACTGAGATTGACCAAGGGGAGTGCCCTGTAGCATCAGGAATAAACCGAATTTTATAGGAAAAGGGGGCAGAATCACTGAAAATGCTTATTACCAGCTACAGCATACCTAAGACAGCGATTCAAGGCAATGACTTAGCCAACTGCCAAATTAAACATTCAAAAGGGAGGAAGGTTGATGAGAAAAAAAAAGTGATTTCGTAAAAACTTTGAAAGATTTATTCATTGTTTTATCAAAATAAAATTTTTTCAACAAAAAAGACCTTTAAAGGCTGAAATTTCATTATTTTATCATATAACCCTCTTCTCCCACAGATACCACTCGTTTAACTGATTCAAAGGACGGATACTTTGGCAAAAAAACATTCAATTTTATGTAAAATTTTGAAAAATATCTATCATTTTGTTAAAAAGATGAACAAATTCATTGAGCCCGAGCGGAGCGATGGTCAAAATTTTTGCAAAAGAAATCATTCAATGCCGAAATCAAAAATTATCATTGGTTTTATCAAAATTTCGTGCTTTTTGGTCATATTTTTCGCTATTTTCGTTATTTCGTGCTTTTCGTGCCCAGTCCTAATTTTTTTTTCTGGGTAGTTTTGTTTTCGAGATATTTTTTACTGAAAGTTGAAAAATCAGGTGTAATCTTTCATCGTAGATACCTCGAAAACTAAGCCTCTTGAAAAAAAACTAGTTGCTCACAAGAGAAAGGGGATTTTGCACTTAACAATTTTGTTTCCACTAATTTTTTTTTCGTAGAACCCATATTTCGTCCAAAAAATCAACTCATCTGAAATAACAATTCAATTGTTACATGAAACGGTCAATCAACTTGAAAATGCGATTTTCTGAGGGAACTAAGCTTTTCATGAAAGAAATGAATAGAAACAAAATTGTAGCGCGTAAAATTTCCTTTCTCTAATGAGCAATTGACTTTTTCTCAGGGTGTGAAATTTTAAAGATATTTACGATATAATATCAGAGTTGAAATTTCCAACTTTCGGTAAAAATATCTCGAAATTTCGACCCCCTAGGAAAAAAATCATTGCTCCTTAGCAAAAGGAAATTTCACGCTGCACAACTTTGATTCTATTCATTTTTTTTCGTAGGACCTTCGTTCGCTCAAAAAATTGATTTAAAAGCAATTCTGGAAAAGTAGCATACCCCTCTCTCTTTATTCATAAGTAAGTAATCAGTATAATCGTACCCATTTCACAACGACACACAATCATTGCGAATACAAATGCATCAAATTTCTTCAACAATTCCATCACGAGCATCGAAACGAATAAAAAGCCTACACTGATTACGAATCTCATGCACCAGCGCCCCTTTCTACCAAACTTGGTTACCATTTCTTGGCCAAAAATTTAAATTATCCACCATACGCAGGTTGATGACGTACAATTGAATAGGTAACATTACAATACCGACGTAATTAGTTCTTTAATGAAGTTACCGTTATGTGTATAATGATGAATCGCGATTACAAAGGGTTTACATGGGCGTAAACGGTGCGGAGACAATTTCACCTTTGCACAATACGTCGCGTCGGTCGGGTTGCGTCGCGTCGCCACATCCGGCACATTACATTGCTCATGTATAATACGAACGAAGACTACAGCTACGCCCAAATACCTACAAATACATACTAGGCTACGTACGATTACAATCGTGACCTTATTCAACATTAATTCTAGGCTTATCGCAACGTCGCTGACGAGTTTATATCAAGGAAGAGACTTAAACGGCGACCTGACGAAGAATAAGAAGACTTTTCTGTTGAACGCGACCGAGAATAAGTCTTTGTCGAGATTTAATTTAAAATTCATCAAGAAAACTGCTCGCGAATCATTGTTGGGTACAGTTGGCAGCAACTTTTGCCGCACAAAACGCCTAAGAAGACAGATTAAATTTTCGCGTATAATGCCGCACAGCGCGGCGAGGCCGAACAAACGAGCGAAAAATTATTTCACCTCTCTTCGCAACCCCTTCGTCGAATTCAACCAACAAATCGTATTCGTATTTCGAGACGTAGCGCGTTTAAACCCTCTCGACATATTTTTCCTCTTAGCTTTAATAACTGGGTCAGTTAATTAGGTGGATTTTGGGCGAAAATTTGGATACGTCGATATCGACGACCATCGTTTCGTTACCACTTCTAGAAATATAAATCCGATTTGCAAAACTAGCAGCTTTTTCATCTTGACGTAGGTTTCTGGCTTTCAAACCCTATCTGTTTTTTCGTTCAACGATGGAAAACTAATAGCGAGCGTTTTACGAAACCATATTCGGAGCACGGGTAAACGATTCGGAGAAAAATCGTCTTCGCTGGATTCGAATTAAACGATTTTGGCAATTTCTATGCTAATTTTTCGTCGAATTGAAATTAAAACGTTCAACAGTTACGCCGCAAACTAATTATAATTTACATTTGTAACGATATCTTTCGCTTTCACCCTCTTTTCTTTTTTCTTTTTTCTCATTTTTTTCAATCGATTATGTATTTATAAGGATTCGAATTCATTTTCGAATTCAATTGAGCGAATTTAAAAATGAAACGTTTTATTTTGGATTTCGTTTTGATGACACGATCGCTCGATAGCGAAATAATATTCAGAATTAGTTGAAAGTAATGAAATTGTCTGCAAACCAATCAATACTTTTATCTTCCTATTGAGAAATTAAAATCAAGACACCACCAATGCCTCTGTATTTCGATTAATACTAGTTTGACTATCTCACGTATAAGAAAAAACTGCAAGTTTGATGGTCGTTGAGAATGATTCAGACATTTTTATTGAAATTGCTCACGAACAATTGAATTTCGATGAAATCGTATCTTGAATCCGACACATGTTATCAACAGATAAATAGTATGCTGTCTGAAAACGAGAAGCTAGATTTGCTTCGCAAGACTCGTGTACTCGAAAGCGAAAGAAATTCAGTATATGAAGCTGGCCCTAAGAGGAGAGAATGTCATAATTTCTTTATTTTAATTTTAGATAGTTCTTAAATGTATATTACTCAAGTGTTTATATCTATTTCATCCAAATTAGAACCGTTTAATAATTTACCACATTGCAAAACGTGTAACGTAGGTATATCCATATAGCTATTCAAGGGTACGAATTTTCCTTTATTACTTTATCGTTGGTGGTTGCTGATGCTGCCGCTGAGAATCTGCCGAATCTCGTAAGTTTTCGGTTTAATATCTGTCAAGTCGCACGAACAGAGCAGGGTGATTGATGAGAGTTAATACCTTGGTTATTGTGACCACGACGCGATACTTTCCGACGCGACGATGATAAAACCATACAAATTAAATTCTATATAACTTAATGTATGGATGTTTATGAAGTCTAGGGGTATCAGCTGTGAGAGAAATCGATTCATTCTGCGAGTGATCTGTTTTCTGTGGATTAACTTTCATTGAACCGAAAAATATATAAGTTTGGCAGTTTTTTTGAACAATGTTTAAAGTTACTATTTTGGAAATAGAAGTCTCAATTTTAGTCAATAAAATTCACACAGACAGCTGAATCTATCCAAAAAAGTGAATAATTGTCTAGATTTTGCCTGAACCTGAAATTCAATTCACTGTCTGAATGAAAAACCGTTCAATCGAATCATTTGATACGTCACATGTTTTGAATTTCATTGTGAAACATTTTTCGAAAACAGTCGCTCAAATTTCTCGTTGTTTCAATATGATATTACAAAATAATCGAACATTCATTACAAAACTAATGAAGGTATTAACCACAAGTTAACGAAGTATGCAAATCTGATATTTCTTGAAATTTTAAAAATTTCTATTCCAGTTCGAACAAATCGACAAAAGCACTCCTGGTGGTGTTCAATTCAAGTTTTTACTCCCAATCTACGTCACCTACCTATCAACTAGCAATGTTTTTTCACAAAATTGTTAAATGTTTACCATGAAAAAGTAGTTTTTTTCACGTATCAAAGGCCTCATTACATTTTTAAAACCTTGTATCACAAAACTGAAGAAAGAACTGAATTCAGCATATTTGAAGTACTAGTAAATAGAGATACTCCAGATTTTTTAACTTTCCATATCAATTTTTCAACCCTTTCTTAGTTTTTGCGGCACCTTCCCCACTCCTGAAGAAATGATCACAAAAAAATAATCAGATATGAATTCAGCGCCTCTGAAAATGTTGATATCCATAACAATTTTCTCGTCCCTTTTTAGTTTTTGTTTACCCTCCGGCGCGGCACTCCTCCACAGACAGGAGTGATTGGAAACAAATACTATTAAATTTGGATTCGACACCAGAAACAACCCACTATCGACGCAGGAATATTTTGGTTACTTCTAACGGGACTTTTTTCCACCTAAATCTCGCTCTGATCCCACGTGTGCAGGTCGGAGGGTTGAGACTTTTTCTGTACCCAGGTGTCACGTGAAGAAAAAGTATAATAAAAAAACAGTACGTACAGCTAAAAAATTATAAAACGAAAAAATTGAAAAATGATCAGGTAAAAATCGAAAAAAATTGAGAGGTATCTACTCAACTTTATACGCAGTTGAATTTAAGGAAAAATAAACTTGAAAAAATGAAAAGTTCAATTGCGATTGAAATGAATATCATGAATATGGACCAAGTAAGCCCCCCTCACTTTTCTTCACCAAGAAGACGAACACGAAACTAGAAACGTTACCTCGAAGATGTTCCAGCACAGTCTCCAAATGTTTCCAAATACGAATTAAACAGTTAAGAGATGAAAAACACGACGAATTAATTTAAAATTTAAATTGCATTCTGACAAATGGAAATAAGATAGTCGTTTCACCATATTTTCTTCTTTTTTCTCCATAGTTTCGCACACAAGGCGTTCGTGTTTTTCAGCGACTGGCTCGAGTACGAAGAAAATACGTCCATCAAATGCACCGTCAGTCAAATTGACATAATAATGCCGTTTCATTTATTTAATACGTTGTATTCTCTCGTCTTGAAAGATCCGTCGAATCAAGTCGCTCACTTCGGAACGAAATAACAGGCACAGTACACATTTTCCATACTTAACTGCCTAATAGAGGAAATAAATCCCTTTGTTAAAAAAAAATTAACGAAATTCTCAGAATTAGTCATTTTTCTTTCGTTCGCGTCTATTTCCTGCAAGTTTGAGGGGAACAACCCCAAAAAATAACAACTTTTTTTTTTTTCGTTCTCACAAAGGAGAAATTTCTCAAGCTGTTGGGAATTTCCTCTCGAAACACTGTATATAAGTCAGTCATAAAAACGTTGAAAAAGTTTTTCCTAAATTGATATAAATTTCGGTATTCATTTCTTGTCAAGGATGAAATAACAATAACGTTGAGAAAATTTGGCGACAAGTATAATCTTAAACACCATAGTATTAAACTCGTCGGATAAAGAAATTACAATGAAAAAATTTCTCTACCTTGTTATAGTATTTCCTTGGTAATATATTTTGTATTTTTTTCTTCTTTCTAGTCGCTATAAGAATATCTACTTTTCCTCTTGTTCGACCAAGCCAACTTTTTCACTCGACGAAGAAATAAAGTTTTTTACTTGGTAATTTTTACACAGTTTCGGAGAAAGTTTTCTTCCCGAGGTTTATGAAAAATTGGATTCGATGCAAAAACTCGGTATCGTTTTCGGTTATTTATCGATGTATCGGACGATTTAACTGGTATGAACGTTTTTTCAAAAAAACGAATACGATATTTTGAAACGAAAAAAGTCCGCGGTATTTCCATACTACCTATGAAACTATAAAACGTAGGATATGCTTTTGCTTATTGAATTTTTCAAGTTCACAAAGCCGCGAAATTTGAAATTTTCTTGAAATTTTCCAAGTACAAAAAAGTCAAACAAAATATCTAAAGATCAGCGTAACGGATTTTTGACAGTGAATTTAGAGATGAAATTATTTTGAAAAAATTTCAAAATCCAATTCCACGTACAAAAAGTTGGTAGAAATCTGAAATTTATTTTTCAAATTAAAAAAAATCTGACAAAATGCCTAAAAGTCAGCGTTAGGTAAAAACCTGTCCAGACAAAATGTCTGATTTGAACTTTCTAGAAATTTTCCAAGTCCAAAAATTCATTCCAATCCTTAAAAATTGTCTAAGTCCAAAAAAGGCTGACAAAATGTCTGAAACTCGATTGTCCAAGTTCAAAAATCTAAACTGTTTGTCTGACAAAATGTCTCAAAGTCTGCATTAAGTATCTAAAAAATTTTCCAATTTCAAAAAGCCAGTGAAAATGAGAAACATTTTTCAAGTCCAAAAAAGTATGACAAAATGTTTAAAGGTCACTAAGTCAGTCGTGTCGAAATTTCGAGACGCGACGGTTGTTTTTTGCGAAATTACTCATCGCAAAAGCATATCTTATGCTAAAATTATTCAAATGAGGATAGCAAGTTGAAGAAAAATCAAAAGAAAGTAAAGGTTCTAATTCTCCGCGTAAATTGTAAAGTAAGTAATGAAATATTCTTCAACCTTCGTCCAAGAAATAGAAACTTCCAGTGATTTTTTTTAAATCTATATCATTATTTCTCATACTTCAGTTTGAGATTATAATCACAATCGATTTTAACTTTTTCGAGCCCGTGACGAAATGTATTCCGCCAACTTCCACCCGAAAAATTCATGTCACAAATGTACCGACCTTGTCCATAGTGTACTACACACAAAAGCAACCACCACTAAGTACTTTTAATTCGGTTCATCACGATGTCTGGCCACGATTCCGGGATATTTTAAAAGCAAATTTATGTACTGGTAAGTACCTCGAAGTTGATTTTTATCATCGCGAAAAATACAAACATCGAATCCTATCTATGGGTTTATCATTTGATGGCAAATTGAAACGACTTGCGTTTTGATATGATTTGCAATCACGTAATAATACTTTGGCGCCCAGGTACATATCCCAATGCACCGTGTAGGAGGAAAAAAAAAAGTTGAAAAGAATATTTCGTATTGTGTTTGTCATATTGAATATCACGACACGAGTGTATTTGCCTCTGTTATTTTCATGGCGTGACAGATAAATTTCGTTTTACTTAATGGATCGGTTGGTTTTTTTTATTGGTAATTTTTTTTCATCTTTGAACTCGCGTATCACATTTGTATTTTATTACAAGGGTTCGACGAATACCAATACGTCGTTCGAAGTTACAACTAATTGAATAATTTCATATTTTATTGAATATTTATACGTACGGTTTCGCTCATACGATTCATATTTTCTCGACACCGATGTCCACGGTGTCTTGTGGCAACAAAAGGAATCCACGTGAATAATTCAACCTTTATTTATGAAGCTAGCGACGAATGTCGGCATTTTCGCGAATTTAAAAGCACAGACGTCCTTGTGGCGTTACAAGTGTTGCTTTTAATTATGCAGAAATTTTGCTTTTTCTTCCAAAGTTTCATTATTTCTATTCCGAGACACTAATGAGAATAAGTTTTTAGTATGAGTTTCTTTTTTTCCGCGACGAATATAAAAGAAGAGTGAAATAATTTTAATTACTTCGAGTTGAACGTATAAATTTTATACCTTTGAAACAATGACTTTTTCAAATCGTAAAATTTCTTCATCACTGAAGCCTTTCGGTTTTCTATCGACTCGTCGACAAATGATGACTGTTCAGATGGATTGAGTTTCCGCTTACCCTCGTGGTTCGGATTCGAGTGGAATTTTGATGGGTTGCGAATTGCCTAAAAATTTCAACGCTCGTGCTCTCCGTCTCCGCGCACATACGCAAGTGAAGTTCGCAGCTCGAATCCCTGGCGAGTTAGAAAGTTTGGAAGAAGGAAAATTGGTAGAACACGAAACAGGAAAGGAAATTCCTTTCGCGATAATTCACGTTGAATAAGTTGCCTATGCAAAACGCCGTAAATACCCTAAGCTGGAAATTATTTCCAGTATCTACAAATTGCGAACAGAAAAAAGTTCTTAATTTGATTTATTGTTCGCGTCCTATACTTGGCTGGAATGATTGAATATGATAGAAAAAATCGATCAATGTGCTGAAATTTCAATTGAAATCAATTAACACGAATCTATTTAGTGCCTGAAATTGAAAAATTGACCGAAGATGTGATTAACCCTTTCGTGTCCAGAAGAGATGTGATGGATGAAAATAGCAATTTTTTTCTAAATAGGTAATACTCACTGCCATCTTTAAGAGTATTGCTCAAAAAAAAATTGCTGAGGTTGGCGCTTCAGCTCAAGGAAGTTTGAATTAAAGAATAAAGTAATGGCAATTTAGATCAGTTTTCACAATATTCATGAATGATCAGATATTGCACATTGTGATAAGGTTATTGGGCAAGTCATTAACAAGAAAAAATTGAAAGAATCCTGGGATTCCTTCAAAACGAGCGAGTCCTTTTTACAAATATATGAATAGCTTCAAATTAAAAGTACCTTTGCTGAAACACGACAACGTGCATTATAACGATGATCGAGTGATTGACGACCTTCCTTATTGCACCCTTTATCATGATTCATCTTATGTAAATTTTCATTTTTAATATTCGTGCCATTATTCTCACTCGAGCATGAAAGATTTATTTTAAAATTTCAAAAAATGAAAATAAAAACATGGCTAATCAACCAATTGTTACGTAGACAAAATTCAAAAATCCATAATTATGAGCTTCATCAACAAAAACGAAAGGTCAAGTTCTTGATTGATCGTCTTCAAATACCTCATTACGTCCAAAGTTCGGTCTAAAATTAAACACAATATTTCTCCAACCCTTTCCACAGGTAGATTATACATTTGTATTCGCATATTCGATAAATAGCACAAGAAAACGTACTCGAAAATTACACGCACACAAATAGTCGACTGTCTATAAGGGGAGGTATTAGGTACCTCGTGCAAACCCCTGTACTCGTACAGTAGAAATACTTAGGGTAAATGTATAACCGTTTACTTCTTTATTCCCAAGTTGTCAAGTTACGTAAGAATTCGTTTGCATGCAAAATATTATGTATAAACGGTATTGTTATCTGCTGCGAAAATGGCTACAGCGATATAAGCTTGTCAAATGAAATGGTATCGTTATAATTTAAGCTATACGTATTATTGTTGTATATTTAGATATGTGTGTATGCATTTCGCTATACGTGGATGTACCGAGGTTCGTAGAAAACCGGGTTTTACATACGTATAATACGATAAATTGGCTCAACTGGGCAGGTATAATAATTTCACGTTTCGATTCCGCAGGGACTTGTAAAATTCTATCGTGTTGCGCAAATTTCGCAAAAAGACGCCTCGTAAATATCCTGTGCAACGTGTAACGTCCAATAATTCGCGTATTCCTCGTGTGTTTTTATTTACATCATAATCTGGCATACGTATATACGCCTTCGCGTTATACACAAAACGATGCTTTATTCGTTCAAATTATACCCACACGTAGGTTAATTATTTTCCACCGATTTGGGTAAATGGCTGAGTCGAATAAACACAAGGGGAAAGGAAACGTCGCGATATTGTATAAAAATCCGACACCTTTGTTGTCACGACGAGAATACGACTGGAACTGGTATCTATTCGTGAATGTATTTTTTCCTCCTCGAAGTAGATAAGTTGCGTGTGAATTTCATTCGTTTAGATAAGTACCCCTATTTTAAATACGCAGACATTTTGCATATCTCGATAACGTAGGTAGGTACCAGAGATTACAAAGTGGAAAATGCGAAAAAATGTTGATCGTTGAAATTTCACAGTTTGATTCGAATCGCGAGGCTGACGTATCGAGTGTTACGGAGCGAGAAAAAAATACTTAATGGTATTTATCGAGGATAAAAGTTTTTAACAGGGTCGTATTGTCCTGTGATGAAATTCGCGTTCGCTTTTGCGAGTTGTGAACAAGTCTCAAAGAAGTTTGAGGATGAAGAGAGTGGGCTCTTGTCTAACGCGTAGAATTTTAGAGGAATCAGCATTGGAAATATCATTCATGGAAGTAAGAATCTTTTTGACAATACGATGTGATTATTTCTTTTATTGATTATTTGTATTTTTTATAATTCATCAAATGTCGTATTCGAAGATGTAAAAATTCAATCCCTTTTTGATGCACTTTTTCAATTTCAAGTGATCTATTTGTATCGTATTGTTAATTTTGACCAAATTCCAAGGGTGTAGTTAATTTCGAGTCGAGAATGCATCATAGAAACCCCCTCCCTGATCATTTCTATTTCCATACTACCTACGAAAAGTCCAGAAAATATAAAATGGCCTGGAAAAATATCTAAGAGCCAGCGCGATCTTTAAAATTTTTCAAGTCCAAAAAAGTCTCAAAAATGCCTTTGAAGTAAGCAAGTTCAAAATAACACCAAAAATCCCCGTCATTTCCATACTACACATGAAACTATAAAACATAGGATATGCTTTTGCTCATTAAAAATTTTCTTCCAATTCCAAAAAAGTCTAACATAATTTTTAAAAGTCAATGAAAATCTGAAAAAAAATTTTCAAGTTCAATTATCTCTAAAATTTCTTCAAGTCCAAAAACATCTGACATAATGTCTCAAAGTCAATGAACGAAATCTTAAAATTTCCCAAGTCCAGGAAAGTCTGACATAATGTCTAAAAATCAGCATTATCTCTAAAATTTTTCCAAGTCCAACTGACATAATGTCTAAAAGACAATAGAAATCTAAAAAAATTTGCAAGTCCAAAAAAGTTTGACAAGATGTCAAAAAGTCAGGATTATTTCTAAAAATTTTTCAAGCTCAAAAAAGTCTGACATTATGTGTAGAAGTCAGCGTGACGAAATTTCGTCAGTTTTTCCGCGAGATTACTCATAGCAAAAGCATATCCTATACAAAAAGTCTCAAAGAATCTCTAAAAGTCAACGGTAAGTAAAAAGCTGGCTGACAATATTCTGATTTAGACTTATTTTGAAATTTTCCAAGTACAAAAAAGTCTGACATAATGTCGGAAAGTTACCCCAATTTCTAAATTTTTTCAAGTTCAAATAATCAGTGAAAATTCGGAAAAATGTTCAAGTTCAAAAAGTCTGACATCTGAAAATCTTTTCAAATCCAGAAAGTTCAAAATATAATAGCTTCGAAAATGTCTGAAAATCAGCGTGACGGATTTTCGTGATGTTTTTACAGGTTTGGTCATCGCCAAAACATATCTTATGCCAATATTTTTCGACACAATTCGGTTGTCCACAAAAAAATCATTTCCGAAAAATCGAGTCCCCTAATTCCCCCCCCCCCTCAAACAATAATTTTTTTTATACGTTTGAGTTTAGACGCAGCTACATTTTATTTTCAAGTAAAATTCATTAATTAATCATGAAAAAACAACGAAAATCTACCTTCATCCGAGGGTGCATCCCTCTTTTCAAAAAAAAAACTCCTCATCGCTGCACCTTAGGCCCGAATTGAAAAAATTTTCAAACAAAAGTTGAAGATTGAGATCCTGGGAAAAATTTTGGTTCTTACGAAAATGTTGATTGCGCCCTTCCAACTCGTCCAGTTTTGAATAATACTTATGAAAGTCATGTATTACGTAAAATTGGAGCAGTGAGAGTGAGAGGAGTGCAATCGAAATTTTTGTCATCGTCGAAATTATTCCCAGGATCTCAGTCTAAATGTCTACAAATTTTTTTACTCATTCTTCATACCCCAATGAGTCCCCATTACAAGGCTCAAAAAATGAAAAATCGTGAACTTAACTAGCTGCTTTTACGAAAATGTACAATTTTCTGCGATACAAATTTCACGATTACGTCACTTCTCCACTCTCAATTGGGAAACTTATGACAGATCCGAGGTCGGGAGGATCGAATTATATAGAAATGATACCAAAAATGCCCCTACTCCTTTATATGCAAAATAGGGGGTAGTTTCGCCCCTTAAAAAATCCTCTGCTTTTCCTCAAGGGAAATTTTTGATGATCCCTTCCCCAAAATTTTCTTTTGGCTCATTCTAAAAGACAAACCGCATGTCAACCGGTGTTCAAAAAAAAAAGCGAAACGAGCTTTTCTTGGGTCAACCGCTGCAGGCTACAGCTAGTAAGCTGACACCAAATCACCACCCCTAATCATAAAATTCATCCGGTAATTTTTTTTCCTCAACTTTTCACTCAACATTCCGACTTCGCCGTCGTCTAACGTTCGTTCAGTGGTCATTTCAGCTCGTTGCTATATTACCGTGACATTTCATCAATATATAGCATTTTTATCTCCTCCCTACGAATTGCAAAATTTACAATTTTATCAATTGGTGAAATTTCCAAACAGATTATAAACTCGAGATTTTATAGATCATTTCCTTATTTTCGATTAATGGAATTTTCTCGACGATCATAATCTCAAGACTGCATCATTCGCAGTTTATTTTTTCAATGGGTTGGTTTTTCATTCTGACTCAAGTAATGTAGCCACATACCATTGTTGATTCAATACCGGTACTATCATTCAACTTGAAGGCTAATTTCCTGTAAGTTTATTTGATTTGATCTAATTTTCTGTATAAGATTTAATCTTTCCCTGGCGAAAGTTCCCTCGTGCACAATGGAATTTCAATCACGATTTACTCAGGAACCGGTGCACTGATTTTTCTCAAAATTTATAGTCTTCTATTCCTATCAATTACCAGTACTTGAACGCGTTGAAAGGCGCGGCCGAAGGAGTCAACGACGTAAAATTTTCTGGTTTCGAAGAAATTTTCCCAGTATGTAAAGAAGCGAAACAAAAGCGCAAACCATATAACGAGATAAGAGAGAGGGCCAGTCGAGTATTGGAAATTGTTCATGCTGACGTATTGGTAATTGAAGAAAAATATGTTCTAACAATTACAGACGATTTCTCACGATACGCCGCGCCGTGTTTCATTATGACTAACAAATCTGAAGTCGGGATGCTATGAAAAATTTCAAATTTCATGCATCTGATCTTTCGTGAGCACAAAAAAGTTGAGGTATGAAGAAGTACTTCTAAAAAAAGTACCTAACAAAATATTATAAAAATTCTACGAAAAAAGATCAGCGAAACCAAGAATCAAATTTGATTTCCAGACGAAACTCACAATAATGAATATTCAGCTTCAAATATACGTAGCTATCTCATTTCTTCGATGTTGGCATTTTCTCACGTGACCTCAGAGATAGTCTCATTGCTCACACCTCATCACCAAAACACAACAAATAAACGTCACACAACACGTTATTCTACCCCCGCAGCTTTCTCTCTGCGCCAAGATCTACACGGAGCAAAAAACCTCCAAAGAAATCCGCGTCTTTAAACGTACAAACATGTAAGCGGAATTTCATTCGAAAATGTTTCCGTAAGGTTGGTTGAAATTTATGTCATTTCTTTTCGTCGGTCGTATTATGGTTGAACAACTGGCATGTTGGGTGTAAATGTTCCACATAGTCGTGTACGATGCTCGAGCCAACACAACGCAGACGGCAGCATCTTTCGGGTAAAAAGAACGCAGGAGGGGAGGCAGAGGACACAAGTGCGTGTATTTATTTCGTAAAGATAGAGAGAAGATTATGGAAAAGAAATTCGCTAAATGTTGAAAATTACACAGAAAGGCTGGAAACGTCGCGGTTAAAGTATTTCGTTGAAAATCCTTTCCATTGTTCGCGGGATTAAATTTTATTCGCAGCTCGGTTCGGCTTGTTCAAAGACCCATGCTTCGTACATAGTATTCTCGAACGGTTACTTTAATCTGGTTCGAGTTGAGGTAGTTATTTTCTTCTTTTTTTTTCCTTCAAGAAAGAAGAGCTCAAAACTGGGAGGAGTATTACAAGAAAGAACAAATTCAAGTATACGATTCGATAGGAAAAAAATGCTAAAACTCGAACGCAGCTACACTAAAAGTCAAGACGAAACAGATGAGAGACCCATCAAACATCATCACGATTTCAGCATACGCTACGGATTCGGCTGATTAAAAGCGTTTAGGTGATAAATGGGATGTTAACGGTTCGAGTATAACAAACGTACATGCCTCGTGGGAGATGAACAACTCTTCAAATACCATTAAAGTTGGAACAATTTAATTTGCACGTTTATAAAAACTTTATTAACGTATAAAACGTATTTTAGAACTCGCTGCTAATTTCTGTCCGACTTTTATCTTCTTTTATCGCAGTCTGCCAGCTTTACCTTTTTCCGCCCTGCTCTTACTCACCTTTGCAGCAAAAGTGAGAACACCTTAGTCGACGAGTTCACTCGTCAACGATTCGGTTGAAAAGAATGCGGAACTGTTTGAAATACACAAAAGGTTTTTTTTTTCTTTTTTGGGAAGTGGCAAGAGGTGTTTGGTTGGATGTGCAGTCGAACAGAAAAAAAGAAGAAAGATCGGACGAACGAGTCTTTTGTTTTCGAGCTGTTTTCAGCGTTAATTAGGTTTCGTTTTTTAGTCGTCGCTGATTATCTATTCGGCGTTTTTTAAAGGGTTTTTGCTTATTTTGGCGTTTTATATTCGCGCACCATTTCGTATACTTTGCCGACACGAGGCAGGGCAGGAGACGGGAGGGGAGGGGTGATAAAGAAGAATTTTCTTATTCAAAAGAATATTATAATTTCTTCTCCAAAGCAGTCTGTTCTGCGTTCGGAGCTGCGATGGCTGCTCGCGTTGGGTAAAACGAAGCGCGATAATTCATTTTAATAATCTTGGCACAAGGCACAATTAATTAAAATTAACGTTTATAGTTTGATTTAAGTAATTACCCTTTTATGTTAAATTTAAAGGATCCTTTTATTCGTTAATGATTACTTGGAAAATTATTGTCTTTCTCGCTCCCATACTCCTTACGTTCGAAATTTTCAAACGTACGAAAGCACGAGTCGAGTATGTGTAGGGACGATACGAATATGAACGACTCGAAACAGATGATTTTAATATTCGTAACGCTTTGTACTCCATACAGGGTGTTTCATAAGTAAATCGGCTCCTTCATTTCGATAAATAGGCAGAGGTTTTCGATCCTTTGAATTTCAACAGAAAAAATGTACGAATTTGAAAATTCCTAATGGTGATTTTTTTGAGCTAAGGTATACTGTCACCAAAGATGGCCCACCTTAATTTTGAGACGTTACAACTTCACTCTGAGTTGAGTTTGAGAGTCAATTTTAGGTATACACATACCTCAGACCTTTACCTTTGCAATCGTGCAATTGGATTTCAAAAAAATCGAATCTGAAAAATTCTAACACCTTCCCTTTCAAAACATCTCAAGAGGGCCATGTTATGTACCCGATACTAAAGAAGGTCCATAGGTAAAATTTACAAAAAAAAAGGACGAAAATTAAAAATTACACACGAGTAAGAAGGTTTGTATTCGGTGTTTGTAAAATTTTGAAATTTTTTCAAAATAAATTTCAGTCATGCCACTCAAAAACGATGAAAAAAAAGTACCTTTAGTAACTTTTCACGTTGAAAAAAGTAATCAAAATTCATCAAAAAAGTAACTTTTTCTTCATTTTCTCAACATGTAAGGAACCAAAAAAAAAATTATTTCAAATATCAATTTATTCAAACATACAAAAAAAATACGAAAACAAAAGATAATTAATCAAATTTTTTATTTTTCATTTTTTCAATCATTAACACACACCCCCTTTCCCACCCATGGTAATTTTTTTCGCTCGTTCTTCCTGATAAAAAAATCAATAAATATTATCAATTTTTTTTTCTTTTTGTGCCGATTTTTCTGCAAAAAATTAACTTTTGAAATGGAAAAGTAAACAAAAGTAACTTTCTCTGAAAAAAGTAACTCGGTGACATGCCTGAAATTTCAAATTTTTTTTCGGTATGATTAACCAAAAAAAAACCAACGAACAAAACAAATTAAAAATCAAAATTCACAAACGTATTTCTTATTCATTTCTAAAATTTCAACATTTTTTTTGATAAAATTCCAAATTCTATAGCTTCCTTTTGACCTTTTTCTGACTAATTTTCTTTTATTCAACCAGACGATCAACTCGAATCCGAAAAAATCACGTAAAGTGTACTCAAAAATTGAAATTAAATTGATGTGCCATTTTAGAGACCACTGAAGTTGATCAACTTTGATTCACATTTCTTACATTTACACAAAAACGAATTCTTGTAGAGGAGACTTCAAGATATAAAATGGTATGAAAATATTCAAAGTTTACTTATGATTTCACGAAATAATATCGAAAAAACCAAACTTGCAAAAATGGCTAATTACTTGTGTGGCAATTTAAACAATATATTTTTTCTGCGAATCTAACGTAGTTGCTGAGAAATGAAAGGTTGTCCATGTTACGTACCTGGGCCATTTTTGGTGTCAAGACCTAATTATGGGATGGTTTTTTTATGAACTCGAATCAATTCTGACTTCACGTCGGGCGATTCATCCTCAGCCTTTCAAACAGGTTTCTAACAAATATACCCATATCAATGGTTTCAATATTTCAACTACATAAACGAACGACTCATTTTTCAAAATGGGTTCCTGGATAATGCCAAATTTCGTTACGTTTTATTTTACCTTCAATATTACAGGTCTACAAGAAACTGCAGTTCCATTATTATTCGTCTTCATGGTTTCGAAAATGAAAAAAAAAATACTTCGACTGCAAAAATCTCGAAAATCAAGCTCCCAAGAAAAAACTAATATCTCATAAGAGAAAGAGAATTTCGAGCTCTACAGTTTTTACCCCTAACATTTTTTCCGGAGCACCCTCAGTTTGGCCAGAAAATCCATATTTATGAAAACTTGGCAAAATGTAAATTTTCCTATACTCCCCCTCCTCCCTCCCCAAATGAATTTTATGATCAAACCAAGGGTGCTACGAAAAAAATGCACGAGATGAAAATGGTAGAGTTTGAAATTCTCTTTCTTTTAAGAGCTTTTAGTTTTTTCTAGGGGGTTTAGTTACCGAGATTTTGCAGTCAAAAGTTTATTTATTTTTGAGATTTTAAATTTCCCATAAACATGCAGGGAACGAAAATGATCCAAAATCGTACATACAAAATTTTAGAAAATTATTTTTTTTCAAGATCAATTTTCAAAAGTGGTCATTTTAAAAATTTGTAAGAATTCAAGCCGATAGATCTTAAAAATTTGGCAAAATTCCAAAAAAAAAAATAGTGTCTTGTGACATATCTTTTATAATGTTCTCGATGGTGCTGACAACGAAATTCAACTCATTTTTCTGATTCTACTCAGTATTTTCCCGAACTGAGCTTCCCTAATTTTGAAAAAAAAATGAAAAAGTTGTGTAGCATATATCAAGATTTTTAGAATCACCGACCCAAAGTCTCGACTTAAGTTTTTCATTACCACTCTCTTTTGCTCAAAACCCTACTGCTGAAATTTTTTTGGATCCTTGTGAGGGATATTGAGGCACAGGAGGGCGATCATGAAAAACCAAGTCGAGATTGAACGATTTTTTCAATTTTTTCCCCGAAATTAGAGAGCTCATGGAGGGGTACTTGGTGGTCGAATCTACAATAATCAAGTTGATGGTCGTGATCAACACTATCGATAACACATAGAACGACATGCCACGCCAGCTTGAATTCATGCCACTCGATGTTTTCATTTTCCGCCAAAGTTTTCGGGTCTTGAGAGAGGTCTTGGGAACAGTATCAACTCAATTATTTCAAAACATTCGTCGAAACCAAATGATCAAATAACATGAAGTATAAAGTACAAATATTACGGAAAATGAAGTAAACAGATAGATATATTGCTCGTTCTGAAAATTATATAAATACGACTGACCGAAAATGAAAAAATCGAGTCGAGATCCGAGACAGAGATCAGTCATCCCAAAAACTAGGAGGCCCTTTCGTGCTTTTTGTGTTATTTTGTACTTAGTACAAATGTAAAATAATGTCAAGTTATGGTAAAATAATTATTTTTTTCGTCTATTTTTTCTCATCTAGTAAAATGGCTTATTTCACAACGAGGAAGAAAAAAATTATTCGAATAAAAGTAGAATTCTACCATCGAAGTTCGATTATTAGGTGAAGTTACATACCTAGACTAAAGCTGTGTACCCTACTTACTGCTTAGAATGTGCTCAAATTACGAATCACCCTGTATCATTATAAAGTATATGTGTTGATGTTTTGCTAACGCTACCCCACGTTCCAAAGTTCGCAGAACCGAAAGCTATTAATTTTAAACGAGCTTCCGATTGTAATAATTAAGGGTTTTTTTACACTCGTAGCGGTGGGCTTTTTTCCTCTCCTCATATCACACACTGGCATGGCACTCACCTACATATACCCACAACCGAGAAAATTATCGAACCGATGAAATTATAGTCGACAATTTTTCATCGCCCGGACCTGAAGGGTTGTTGTGTCAACTTCTTGGCGTTTTTTTGCGCGTCGACTTCTTTACGACGTGTCCGGGTATTCAAATTGATAGGTTTTGCGACACGTCGTCGGTGTAAAATTTATCCAATAAACGAATTTCACCACGTTAGCTCGCTTATACCTATAGCTACGTGTGAAGAGGCCGATTACACGCGTTGCTGCAAAGTTTCACACACCAGCATCATCCAACGTTTCTGCAGCCAGCGTTTACATAACATTAATGTTTATCAAATGGTCGGAATACTCGAACAGAATATACAAAAAGGACGCCCGTCCAAATTTATCGCTCGTATACGTAGGTATTCGTCGCCTGCTAAATTTATAGATCTCTTTATTTTTTTGAGCCAAGTTAGACGTGAAGTTAACAAGTGAACTTTGTAAATGAAACTCGCTCTCCGACCTTTTGATTTATTACTACCGAGTGTAAGACTTCTTCGTGTTTTTTTTTCTCCATCTCCTCACGCGAACTAACATTAGCTACGGTGTGCGAAAAGCCCAAGGAGTACGAAAAAAAAAGAAAATAAATTTAAAAGCAGTGTTAACTACTCCTTTGAGATTTTTTTTTTATTTCGTATATTCTCACCGTGGACCATCAACGGGGGCTTTATTTATACGATTCGAAAAATCTGCGGCGTATATCGCCTCTCCCTCGAGTTCCTAGCATGTTTATTTTATTTTGAATACGGAGTTCGTCGCGATGATTTGCAACAAGAGAGAAAGACGCAAGAGCGAAGGGATGTATCGTGTACGTTTAATCGAAACAACCATGCTTTACCACAGCTTTATTTAAATTACACCATCGATATTGTCATTACACGTAGGAAGATCAAACTATTGTCGCACAATCGCCCACATCGAGAATGAAATTCATCCGCAAACAAGCAAATTTCCCTCGAAGCAAAATTTCACTGCTTTCATATAAAAGCGACGAATTCGGGTAATTCATTTTTTTTCGCTGGTATAATTCAAGTAGTCGTTTCGAAAAGACGACTATAATGAGACGACCCCCTCCAACCAAAGCCTTTGCGTCGGTTTGACGATAGTTTAGAAAAGTATTTTTCAACGGCACGCCGCTGCATAGCACCGACCGAAGTTTATGATCCGTTTCTCTGGCTCAATGCCAGATATAATTTACTTTGGAATCAATTAAGAGGGAAAATGAATGTTGGGATTTAAAGCAAGCAGGATTTTCAACTATGTATGCTCGAAGCCTGCCGCGAAGAAAGTTGAGCCGGAGTAGGAGATTTTCATATATGAACAGAACGAGTTGAAATTTTACAAAATTTAGGAGTCTGAGCGAAAAAAATATTTTTTAATACAACAACTAATGCATTTCTCCAAAAATTCAACTGATAAAACGCATCCATAAGGTCGAATACTCTCATATGGACAGAGTAGATAGCTAAATTTTCCATATAAAAAATGCTCTAGAAGTTTTGCGCAATAAAAAGTACTATAATTTTCCACAAAAAGTCATTTTAAAAAACCTTCGGGGAATTTGGTGCTGAAATTTCGTCACGTTTTTCGCGGAATTATCCATAGCAAAAGCATATACTATGCTAAAAAATTGTTATAAGGTTCTAAAAAAATGGATGCATGCAGTGGAAAAAAAGAAAGAAAACCAAAATGCGACTGACAGCTCTCAGATTCAAAATTCCGAAACCCAAATAAATGTCGAAAGTTAGGTTTTTTGATAAAGAATATTTCGATTAAATTCTTATTTCGAGGAAGTTGATTATTTTCTGTATTGTTTAGGTGAATTGGAATTGTTGAAAAATCATTTAGAGCCACCAGAAGAAATTTTTGATGCTTGGAATAAAACTTTTACCTGGTGTCGATCGAATATTGATTTATATTGAACTTTGAAAATCATAATTCCAGAGAGATCTACGAAGAGCGGACTATTTCTAAACTCGACCAATGTCACATGCAAGATACTAGTACAAACGTTGGTCGGACACCATCAACTGTCTGCCCAACGTCAAATGTCCGACCAACATATAACATTGTGCATGGAAAAAGTCCGCCCATGATACAGTTCTTAAACACAATCAACTAGGCACTTACCTACAACAGAACAAAACAAAATCACATTTATTAATCTATTGAAATTAATCAAAGAAAACAAAAATAACCTCAGTTTTTTTTCAAACAATATGCGGTGGCGCAGCCAGAAAGCCTCTCAAGGTGGATGGAAGGTTTTTCTTACAGAAAAAGAAAGATCTCATGTACAATTGACAAAATATCTATCATTTGATCTAAATGAGTTGACAAAATGTCTGTAGGAAAAGCATTTCAATTTCTCAGCCATACTGTAGCAGCAGCCATAGAAACGTATCGTGAAAAACAGAACGTTACCCAAATGGTTAGCTTTGAAAGTACATGCGAAGTGATCCGACGCGATCGACGCTTCGACAAGTTGTACCCAAACGAATCGAAGGACAAAACTTGTTTGCAGAAACAGGCATTCAAAAGCCGGAATATCTTCATATCAATTCAATTACAAGGCAGCAGACACCCTGTTATAAACGGGACGTGTTGAATAAAAAATAGTTTGAAATGGGAGAAAAAATTGGTAATATCGGAATCATCGCGAGTCAATCTGTACTATAAATTTTCGATAAATCATCGATTCTTCTCAAAGACTCAAAACACCGGACGAAAAATTTACAGGCCTCATACAGATGATCAAAATAAAGAATTATAAATAGTTTTTTTTTTTTTTTTTTTTTTTTTTTTT